>JAQFYQ010000593.1:0-16200 GCA_034694885.1 Buchholzia appendiculata | reverse complement strand
TCACCACGGCAAGGCATGATAGTGCACCACGGCAACGCATGACAGGTCACCACGGCAAGGCATGACAGTTCACCACGGCAAGGCATGATAGCTCACCACGGCAACGCATGATACCTCACCACGGCAAGGCATGATAGCTCACCACGGCAAGGCATGATAGCTCACCACGGCAAGCCACGACAGTTCGCCACGGCAAGGCATGACAGTTAGCCATGGCAAGGCATGACAGTTCACCACGGCAAGGCATAGCAAGGCATGACAGCAACTGTTCTCCTCGGCAGCTAGCAAATGGGATGTCAATGTTCACTAAGAAAAAGTTAGAAAGGTTAGACAGCCTGTGGAAGGCATCAAGCAAATGGGTCATCACTGTTCATATAAAGATAAAAGAAATCAAGGCACGGCAGAAAGTTCACCAAGGTATCTAGCAACTGGGTCATTTCATTTATTTTTCAGACAGCCTATCTCCACAGAAGAATCTAGAAACTGATAGTGGTGGTAACCCAGATAAAACAAACAAACCAACCGCAGAAATCTGATAACTCGCCTAGCAACTTTGCCATGGCATCTCTGACCGATATGATACTATCCTAGATTAGTTGAAACGTTCTGGGCTATCAAATTCTGGAAGAAGATAGCCTAATGCAACACTATCCCACATACATGTATAGAACGGCCAGGCCACAACATCAAACTAAAATCAATCATCAGAGACGACGCGCCAGACCGAAGATAGCAAGTCATCAAGATTCTTTGCGCCAATCTTAATAAATTTTTTCTTTAAGCTATAGTACTATAATTCTGATTTCAATGCAATGGTTCGCTTATAATAACTGCAGTATTAAATTACCTATTTAAATAGTGCTTAGAACCCAAAATAAAAATACGACACACCTAACAATGCAGGGTAAAGATTTGATATAAAATCTCATGTATTTCAAATTATTTAATACTCAATAGACAGTACAATAAGCAGATGCAAGGTTAGCAATGCTTAGCAACCTACATATACAACACCTAGCACCCGGCAGCCTGACTATACAACACCTAGCACCAAGCAGTCTGCATATACAACCCCCAGCACCAGGCAGCCTGCATATACAACCCCCAACACCAGGCAGCCTGCATATACAACACCTAGCACCCGGCAGCCTGCATGATTAGCACCTGTGAATGACTGTATGTGTGCACTGTGCAAGACTAATAGCATGTAGTAGCATGCATGCAAGAATTCCATAGCTATCAGTATGCACAAAAGCATGCTAGTGTCACGAAGTATGCAAGCAAGTGCAGCAGCACCTATTAAATGTGATGGCAAGGCCCCCAAAGGCAATCCCCATACCCGCAGAATACATAGCAGCATGGGAAGAATGTTAATAGCTGCAGATTGAAAACTAATATTGCCAATATTCAAAGGTTTACACAATAGCAGAAGAAACGCCATGCAGAAAATGTTGGTGCAACCGGACAATAGCAGAAGAACTCGACCGTGGCTGGAAATAATTCCACACATCGGTCGTAAACATTAAAGGCTCATGAACAACCTAGCTCAACACAGGTATTGAACAACTGCTAATTACTAGGCAGAAAGGAAAGCAGATTATGGATTGTCTGGCATTCCAGTTTGTGCTTTCTACAACCTTTCATCTGCCTTGCATACCTGGCACAACAAAGCTAGTGTCACCGAGTGCACGCTTTACTACATCACACACAGGCTGATTTATTTCTTTCATCGACCACCTTGACAAAGGACTGCATCGCAATCAACAAAAGCAGCAATTAATTGCCAGCCATTCATCCAACGGTTTGATCTATTCCTGAGCATGCTGGCATTATTGGTGAAATCAAACTACTAAAGGAGAAATAATCCTTTACGATGTAACCAGCATAATTGAAGCGAAGTATATATTGACTTTAGTACTATATAGCATAATCAAACTGAAGATTAATGAAATCATACAGGTATTAATATTAAAGTTAACTATATTTTAATTTTGGATATTTCAATATTATCCAATTTTTATGTAATATAAAATATTATTATTTGTTATAATTTAATATAAAATATTAGATTTAAATCGTGTGCATTGGGTTCATTAAGGCTGGATAGCTCATCATGGCGACCTGCTAATAAGGTCTTGAAGTTTAAACTGCTCTGTTATTGATATGAACAGTTACTGTGCGCTGCCGATGTGTATTGCTATTTAATTCAGGATCAATGCTACACCAATGCAGACAATGATCATGATGATAGTTACTTTAATTTCACTGGATGAATAATAAAAACGTCTGAAAATGTCATGCAACCACATCCATAGTATCAATACTAGATTGCACAGTTACAGCATTATACAATAACAATGCCACGTCGAATGCCCATACAGAATATCCTATTATAAAATGGCTATGTACAGAAAACAAACTGCTATCAATAATGCTCAAGTTTTATGAACGCAAATTATGTGAATCAGTCTGCCTCCTATAATTGTACACTAATGATCATCATCTGCACCGAGTGTGTGGGAACATAATTCTGTCGGCGGTACAAGTCTGTGTAACATACTGCAGCATGCCAACCTTGCCCTATACTTGCATTGCTTATTCAGCTTGAAGTGCATAAACCAATCAGAACACCAGTTGATAACCATTTCCAACACCATGATTGGTTGACGTCCCTGCAACGTGGTAGTCATTGTAACTTGCTGCTCGTCATACATTTGCAGAAAGTATCCAAGACCTACTATCAAATTCCTCAAGAGACAAGATTTTCTCACACACACCACGCACCATGCCCCAAAAGAACTAGTAAATTCCACTGCTTTACTAGCTTGCAATGTAAATACCCGGCTCGCCTTGATCCAGTACTTAGTGACTATTACTAAACAAAGTTTGTTTACATTAAACAACTAGGTCATTGGTTGGTAGATTACAGGGAAAGAATCTCAATGGCCTTTGCTGCTACATCGATTAGTCAATAAAAGGACAAATATTCAAACAATCTCCAGCGTGGACTCTACTACTACAGAGGAAAAGAATTGCAGCCATGATAAGAATAGATTTAGAGCACAGCCAACTGGTTCACACACGCTGTGTTACTGCTGACCCACACAGCACACTGTACACACTTCAATTCAACATTTTTCTCTAGTTTCTATCAACACATCAGCATTTCTTGTCCAACCTAGAAAGGCCCAAAATTAGCACTAGGATTAATCTACGTGGGTTGAACGATACCAAGAAGTCTTACTCTATAATGACGAAGAGCGTTGTTAACAAACACTCTTACCGTAGTTAAATTCCACAAGCACATGTATTAGACATTTCGGAATTTACAAAAGCAAAGTTTTACAGCCCGATGCCCTCGTTGACATACGTTTTATCCCCTATCTAAAAAGATGACTTTAACAATTTAGTGTCAATCATTGTTTTTTCAAAACATTTACCAAGATTGAACATTAAATAAAGAATTCAACTGGCTGAAATCCAAAAATTTGGAGCTCTATGAAGTCATGGATGGTTAGGAATGAAGAAGCTAAATCGTTTGTGAAATCGATCACGACCGGCCCTGGATAAACTCGATTTTGGCAGCTGTTCGCCGATTTGTGAGAAATTGACACAAAATCAAAAGTCTACATTAAACAAAAACACTCAAAATTAGTGTTTCAAACACGCAATTAGAATATTCACTTCATAACCGTAGTCACAGATTATTTCATAAAACATATCACAGGCATCATAATTTTACTATTTCAAGTCGCTGTGCAACTTAATGGAACATACAGGCATCCTCATTTAAGCATTTTAGAACAACTCTACCGAACACGCAGGGAAACAAAGATAAAGCAGGCAGCATGCACCTGTGCCTTGTACAGATAGATGAGACCTCGGGCCACAGATAGAGCAACAGCTCCGGGTGGTACCGGTCAACCCTACAAATAGGATTCAGTAACCTGCCAGCATGGCCGACCAATATTTTCATTTAGACCAAGAGAGCGCGCTGGATCTAAAAGTTCACAACGGTATCAGTCCGACCATCAGGACTTGTCAGTCCTAGATACGCCTTCTGCCAGTCACTTCCTTTAACCCCCTCCCCCCTCTACCATCCCCACCTCCACCCACTCCCACCAGTAGTACTTCCCACGCATCCAGCCCCCCACCCGCCCCCACCCATGCATCTAGCACAACACAACCGGGTTTAAATCACCGCTGTGGGCCACTCACCCCGGCCGGCCGGTCGGCGTGCCACAAAAGAACAAGACACATTTATAACTCATCCTCAACTTGGAACAGCAGCTCTTTCATTTCCGGGCACGCTGCATCCACCAGTATATCACTCATCAGCGCTCCAATATACCTCCGCTGCCGCCCGTCAACGTGTATAATAACCATTCAGCTGTTGTTGGTTTGAGTTTCTGGTGGTCGAAAACCTGATCTGGAATGGTTTTACCACCGACAGACTTGTAATAAACACACATGCTAGCACTAAAGTGATGTAACTGCAATAAAAGGTGGTGATAATAGAAAACATATTTAAACAGAATGGTGTCTAGACATAATAACAAGAATAAATAGCACCTATATAGTTATAAATAAAGTAAAATACTAAATTTAAATAAATAAATTTATTCTTAAGCTTTCTTTACGAGCATTTTTTAATCTGCCTAACAATCTTTAATAGTATATAATATTTAGCATAAGGTAGACAAATCTATATAAACTAACGAACTATATAAAACCACTTTGAAACTATTCACACTATACTCATTTATGCGACGTGCATGTAGCAATTTATGAAAAATGCAAGTTCATGAAAAATCAGAGTATATTGATTCTGAAACAATGTGAAATGAAATCAAAATATGTTGAGAAGATGATTATAAACCACATACAAAAACAGGAATCGAGCCTGCACAAACTATAATCACGATTGCATTGTTGTATCTAGGTGTATGTATATTAACAGATTTACTTGAATAACTTAACGTCCCCCCCCCCCCGTAGTGTGCTGAGTTAGTTAAAGCTGTCAATTATTTTTTGACTGCTGTCAATTAAGAGGCGTTCTAGAGGCTGTTAGTTCTAAGTGCCTCTACCTGCCTCATCTAAAAATTAACACTAAAACTAACTCACTAATTAACTGTCAAAATTAACACTAGCCTAGTTTCCATTAATAATTAGAACAATAGCAACCCATGTAGCAATGATTAAGATAATACCACGTTGTGGTATTTTTGTTAATGCAGAATATTTAATGTTTAATAAACTAATCATCATGCAACCAACTGGGGAACATTCGAGTGCAATCTTCTTAAGCCTTGTTGACACAATACAACTAGAACTTTGGTTTCTACTGCAGCTAATACAGGACAGCGGCAACAAACATCACAGCTAAATTTAAACACACCTCTCAACAACAAGCCTGGCGCTTGCAGGAACAACAAAGCTAAACCTTTGTGTACCTACCAAGCTTTTCCAGGGTACCTCATTCACCAGGTTTATACAAGTACCGAGATGAAACGAAAGGCAATAAAACAGAGGTAAACCCAGGGAACCCGGTCAGCGTGCTACAATCTAAACACTGCCTGAAATTAGAGATGCTATCAAAGGAAGGAATTTCATAGCAGGCGGCTGTCCAGCTGCATTACAGCTCCTGCAATAACGAGCCAGTCTCTACAGGCAGCACCACAACACTGGGTCTAATGGGAGAGAGAGAGATTGCTGGCTCTAGCTGACATTTATGAGACTAAATTAACACCATATCTAACACATTTAATAGATTATAGTAACAGAATCTCATGCAAAGGGAGCGGTACATGTAAACAAGCCACCTAGACACAGACCACACTATAAACAATAAATATCATTCTTACAGAACACCATGCATCCTGGCAAATGCCTGCACTAATTTAAATCAAGGTGCTCTCATTACTGCTAAAGAGATGGAGTTGCCACTATTCAATTTAAACTTCCAACAACTCCATCTCTATGAAATTCCTTAGCTTATTAACAATAGAATAAACTAGTTCAAAGAGAAATTCTAATCAACTCGACTACATACTAATGAAACACTAGATAATAAAAACTTAATTATAATCCTAACGAATTTCAGTAAATTGACAAGAAGAAGTAGTTTACAGGCATAAAACTAGTACAAATAAAACAAAAAAGTTAAATATATAACAACAAAAATAATATAAACAAAAGGTACTAGTGTAATTTAAAGTAATTCAGGAGGGCATCAGACATAGTATATAAATTAATTAACAGAAATTAAATTAACACATCCACACATTAAACAGAATAATTAATATATTTATACATACAACTAGTAGTTTGATATTCAGTAAAATAAAACATGTTTCAACAATCAAAGTTCACTAAGCTATTACTCTGACGGAGCCCTACAATTAGATTTATTAGTAACCAGTATTAGAGATCCATTTTGGTACATAAATAGAGAGCTAATAGTTGAAACATATACTGTGGAAATTTTTGCCTTGGATTTTGCCTTTGCCTTTGGACTTTGCCTGGATGTTTCCAGTGCCCATACGCATCTACTTAATTTCTTTGTCCGGCCATACGGCGTATGGGGAGTATGGCCTGCGAATGCAGCACTGATTATAACATATTATGGTAGTACATGATGGTACAACATGAATGATGCAAGGTTACAACATTTGATTGCACAAACGCTTTGCAAATAATAAGTCGTCACGGTTGACATTAAAGAGTTGCCAAACTGGACTTCTAACTACCTAACAGTAGTTACTGTACATCAATGAAACTTCAAATTAATCAAAAGCACAACATGACGCCACATAGAAATCAAGTCAAAGTTCAAACCGCACAAATAAAAATATGATCAAAAACAGATCATCTTCAAACAGAAGAGATTGACGGACATGGGGTCAACAAAAATCCACAGAGATATATGGCCTTGCATTTCCGTAAAGCTAAAACTCTAGGAATAAGTCTTTCAAAAGGTTTTTGAAAGGCTTCAAACAAATCGTTGATCAGATTACTATTCATCTCGATTACGGAATGCCATACTAACCCCATCATCCAATTTTACCACTTAGTTTTTGTCTAGTTACACGTCCCCAGAACACAGATATACAATGAATACAGAAATAGAATCTAAATCAGAATATCGTATCTTCATTTACCACGAAGCCATAAATTGCAATATTAAATTATAAATAGTAAAAAAATGAAAACATGTCCCTACATGTTCAATCCGCATAATATGCATAAACTCGTACACATACTTTTCTCTTATATTTAACTGCAAAAGTTATCGACATTTCGGGCGTTACAAATATCTGCAGATCCGTATTCTGCACTCTGAATTTCAGGCTGACCCCATTCAAAGCAAAATTTGAAAATGAACAAATTAACCATATCAACTGTCGTGCTATTTCATTAATCCTTCCCACTAGATTTAGTTGCGTCCTGCGTGTTAAATTTAGCCACTGCCACAACACATGACTTTTATGACCGCACATATCTTTTATGACCGAAGATATTGTCAGGGGTTTTATCATGGGTTATTATTTGCTTATACTCCTGATGGCAGCTGTTGACTTCAAATTACATTGCTATGTTCGGAATAAAACGAAACGCACTGGTCACTAAATCATCATTTAATCTCATTAAAACAGGGTTAACCTACATTTTAGTACACTGCATGGGAAACTGCTAGGGTTAGGGTTGAGGTTAGAGTTATGTCAGGTTTTGGTTGGGGTTAGGGGTGGACTTATAGAACATCATGCCAGCCTTAAGTTCCAAAATTTAAAACTTCTTTTCATTAATTTTTTGGAACACCACCTACCTGTTAATTTTTTCCATTAATGTACTGAATTGGAGAACCAAAAACAGAAATACAATCATCGCACAAAAACCATAACTAATGGCAATGAATGGCATCCATGTAATAAGTATGCACAAGTATTTCAGTTTACTCCCGCGCCGCCATGAAAAGTAGCTTTATGTTGCCTATCTATGTTGACCCCAATCAATTTGGGACGCTAAACTACACAATTACCAAATCACTATTTACACAGCAAAAGCAAAAAACGTACCGCTTGTCTTGCTCAACGACAGGTCCTTCTCGGGAAAGCTGCCGAGGATCTCGGCCTCTATCGATGCCTTCAGCGAGTCGAGGGGTCCCGGCAGCAGCGACGCGTCCCCCGTCTTCCCCTCCGGTACGACCGCCGCCGGATTCACTCCGGCTTCCCCTTCGCCGCCGAACGCTTCTTTACTCGTATCCATCCACTTGAGCTAACGATCTCAAACCTGATCAACGACGACGACGACGAAACTCTGACAACGTCGAAATTCGAAACTGGCGTTAAACTGTCCGGGGATAAGTTGCTAGGTTTGCCGAAAGAAAAATCAAAATAAAATAAAATTTAGCAAAATTCCCGCTTGTTATAACCAGGCACAACAAACAACTGCGGCGCGACTGCTGATCTCACCGAAGTCAGTGTAATTATGGGATAGGGCGTTACCCTACTGCAGCGCACGATTTACGTTGACTCGGGTGTGGCGAGCTGAATCACACGTGAAGCCACCAATAAATTAGCTGTTGCTGGACTCGTTGCCTATGTGGAGCAGTCACTGTTTGGAGTAGTCACTGTGGAATGCTCCAGAGTTTGAGCAGGGGGAATAGACTCAGCAGGGAATACGGTCCGCTAGTAGAGCTGTGTCTCTAATTACTGAAGTACTGTAGGGGTCCACAAGCAAGCGGGACAGTCTGCGAGAGAGAGTCTGTAGCCGCTGATCTTATCTGAATGTTTACGATACGATGAGCACGCAAGCTGCTGGTCGAGACGGCCTTTAGCTGTTCAATGAGTAGCCACTGGACGCAGGCGGAGGAGTATGGAGTAGATGGAGTAGGGGAATGGGAGGGAATAGCGCCATTAAATAGACCGTAGCAGGCTTAGTTTATATTTCTACTTCATTTGCATTCAGCATGTGGTGCCGGTTGAAGATAATTTGACCGTTTTGGGGATAAATTTCATGTGAAAAAATGCTACGATTACTTATTACTTCCGTGTGGCAGGAAGCTTTCTGGATATATAAAATATCTCTACATTGCGCTTTAACTGTAACGTTCACTGTAAACAGAATCTGAAGCTGACTTGCCTAAAAAGTGTGTTAATAGAATCAAAATAAATGGATAAAAATTAGATGATATTTAGGAAATTATTAATGCAAGTAAAATAAATGCAGGCTATGCAAGCCATTGAAGTCCAAGACCAAGCTCAATAGATTCAGTACATAATCAGAACATTGTTTGCATACTGTCTCACACATTAGGCTGCGTATCGATGTGCTTATCGATCACACAAGTTTCGATCCATCTCGGTGCTGATTGCTGGTAGGCTCATTCTTTGATATTCTCCAAAAGACGCCGCTGCATGCAATTCGAGTAGAAAACTAAAACAAGCGATTTGTTTGCTTCTCCAACATACAAATGCCATTAGTGCCAAAGTTCTGTTTAGACAACAATCGGCGTGACACGGGAACAACGACGACGCTATCCAATGCGCAATTTGCAGCTGTAATACATTATTCCCTGCTGACGCAAAGCATATGACATACCGTCACTTAACTTGAATGTATACAGTAAAGTAGAAACTGCTTTCTTTTGTCTTGACCATATGGGTGTCGGTATTGTCTGGTATTTCCAGCGACGCATTTTAACCCTTTGATTATTCGTGGTGCATTGTTAGGTCTCTTATTCTATGGTGAAGTGATGATGATGATGAGTCATTGATGACGATTACGACGATGATAGCAATAAGAACTCTAAGTAGTAACGAAGATTACAGATGTGTAAACTAGGCATTTCTACCTTTGTTACGATGCGAGTTCGACGACAGAATGTTAGAACGAAGCCAAGGGGTCTTTCAAGAATTCACATGCTGCTAGACGATTTTTATTTCAAGGGAAAAGTAAAATTCTCCAGTTTGGTGTGTTTTGAACGAATTAGTCCTACACTGGGCCTGCCGAACACTAGCCCCCTGACGGCTATGTTATGCTCGACTGACGTTATAGTGCCCTCGTCAATTAATGAATGCTAGCTCAATTCAACATTAGCGAAAAGAAAGGACCACCTTTTATAATTGGAAAGTGCAATTAAACTTAGTTTATAGATACATTACTCTACACAACTTTTGGTTATCACTTTTCGACACTACTATAGTAGCTAGCACCAATGCCTTACAAATCTTGCATGGATTGAACCTATGCAACTGTCTGATTTTTGCAGGATTTTTGTGGTGGTTTAGTTTAGGCGATGCATTAAAAGTTAAAACCCGTTTGACCTCATCTAGAACTCGAACTTAGACAAATATTCTTCATATGCTACAACTGTTAATAAGCAAAATTGTCTTAGTTGGAAAAAACATTTTCTGCCTCCAAATGCAGAAAATCCCTAAGGCTTCCATCACTGCTGTTAAATAACGATTGATCTTAACACATCCATATCACCCACACAATCATTTCAGTAGCTTCCATGAAGTAACAACTCGCAAGCAAGATCGTTCAATTTTCAAATTATATAATTACACAAAATGAAATTCACTACAAATAACTTACTGTCGGATAAAAAATACAATTACAAAGTGCTCAACAAAATTATAAATGATATAATGAAAAGGCTGTCGTTACTGAATACGTTGTCGTCGCTGTGAAAAGCACTGGGTCATATACAAAGCATAATACAAGTATGAATCTTACACTTAGAGTATACAGGTGCTGAATCTTATATACGCAAGCACAAGCACAAGCTCATACTGCAATCGGTACATTTCTTGCGTTTACTCCCCCACTCACCTCACCCACTCTATGCTCAGTAAACTTTTACAGAACGTGCCAAATGTAGTGAACAATGTAAAAGCAAAGTTTGTAGTAATTTGTATTTCCTCCCACTGAGTCCAATGCCACTGGGATGGGGGGGGGGGGTCAATTTTGACTGCCCGAAATCATAGCACTGACAGCACTAGGAAGAATAAATGAAGGAAATACAAATTAACCAGAGGGAGTTCACACCCTACCGCCTCCAAATTCAAACACTGTTTACAGTTATTAGTCCCATACTATAATTTCAAGAACTAAAATTCAATGGGGAAAAAAATCAAAGTCTGAGAACGTGAATCATGATTACAACGCTTGTTTAGAACTAGTTCTCATTGCTATGCTATAAGCCTACAGCATAACAGCCATACTATTACTGTCGCAGAAGCACTGTACAAGTAATTTTTGTTGCTGATAAAATAACATATACTGCACAATTATCGAAGATGTTTGAAGGATATGTAACCAAATGTCAGAGGTACACAAATAACATCAAATATTGTCCCTTCACCAAATCATGCACAAAAATACAAACAATTTATTCTCACTTTTCCGCCGTTTTCTTATTCCATGTCCCTTTCTCTAAGCGCCAAAACACCATATGAATAAGATGGAATTAAGATTTACAAATGTTTAGCATAACGCTGTCGATTTAACACCATTGTAGAATATGAGGCCTAAAGAAATTACACAGAGACTGCAACGGGCCATCTGCTTCCATTTCGTCTAGATTTGAAGATAGTTTTTCCTGTCAACTTTAATAATAACTTCTCATACATTAAATTTTCTGAAACAAATCGTTACAATTATAATTATTAGCGGTTAGAAACTGAACGAAGGCCGCTCGAGTTATACAAAACATACTCATAATGGCAGTTTTCAGCAGAGCGCTAGCATGGGTAATTAACAAAAGGAAAACACAAATCCTCATTGAAACCATGTCTACAAAGAATGCTATACCATAATGCGATACCAGATGCAATGCCAAATGCATTTCACAGCAGTAACTTAGCAACACAATGATTACAAAATTCTGAAGAAAAAAAAACGTAAATACAAAATGAAAGGGAAAAATTAAATATGCTTTAAAAACAATTAATAAACATATTTTCCCAGAATAAAGCACAACTTCTAAATCTTTTTTTTACAAAACTACTATATTTTATTTCCTTCTTCTACACTAAAATCCTAAATCGCTCAAATATGAAATACCTCATGAAATTGTATTTCTCATGACATCAAATAACATGACATCAAATTCCCTTGTGATATAAAAAACATAGAAATCTCGATGACGCCAAATTACCCACGGCTCTCTTTGTATCTTTTAGTTTGGTATAAACGTTCTTCACTGTCTGCGCAGTACATTTAGTCTGATACAAAGTCCGTTGTTATAAAATGTAAACTCTGACAAGATACTGATTAATTTTATTGTAGTATCACATTTAACTGCTTAATCGCTAAGAAACATAGCTATTCGGAGAAAACTTTGAGAAAACAACTAGTTTCAGAGAACAACTTACAACTAGATAAGCTGAAAACATACAAAGAAATAAATTCAGCTACTGTCACTCATTACGCAAATTTTTGTTAAATACAATTTGCTTCACTACAACAAAACAGCTTTCAGAGAAATCACAGCACAAAATAGTTATCCATACATCAAGTAAATGCATCATCATATAATCATCAGCTTAGAAACATAATTGAAATTCTTCAGCGGAGAAAGAACTTGGTGCAAGACTAATTTACTCACATACATCATGCACTCATGCAATCCAGTGACGGCGCAAGTTTTGCCAAATGTGGTCAACAAAGGGACAATTAAAAATTGTGGGGGCGACAAAACCAGCACATATCTCAATTTTAAGCGGATATTTTGGGGGCGTTGTGTGGCCACTGGAGACCTTCATTTTGAGTGGTTATGGTCAACTCTGGTCAGCCCAGAAACCCGCCTCTGGTGCAATCGTGCAACTTGTGTTGAAATAGTTGATAGTGCATTAAATGCATGTACACACAAATCATCATTTGCAGAGACAAAATTACTCGCATGATATCTAGAAAATTTTAAGTTAACGACATGCTAAATCAAAAATAATCATAATACCACAGTCAACAAATATTTGCACATAACCGATATATCAGCTTCACGATATCGACAATCATTAATACTTTTATTTATACACATCTGATTTCATCATTCAATTTGGAGAAACTGTTTTCTGAACTCTACAAGTTCTATCAAAATTCCGGTACAGACGACATGGGCAAACACACAGAATGTATACAGATTTAGTTCCATCCTACAATATATTCCCTACTAAACCATTCTTCCATGAAGACTATACTATCACGCGGCGATTACCACATTCTAAACCTTTTGAGATAACAAAGGAGAAACACAACCGACTGAAACAGTTCTGTACTAATATAGCTAACCACTGTTTATACCACCTTTCACTAACATCTCATTCAGAGAGAGAGAGAGAGAGAATTGTAATACACTTGATTAGGAGAGCGGGTTGTTAAACAAAGTTTGACGGGGTAAACACGTTTGTGATAAGCAGGTGATGACTAATGACACTGTCTAGTCAGCTGATGACACCGCCTCGTAGTTTGCTAACAAACCATTAAACAAATAACCATATAGCGGAAGCACTAGTATATCAAATAGCTAAAAAATTGATTCCAGTATTCTGTTGCCAAAAATTGATTCAAAATATTTAAAAAATATTCCAAAAATTGATTCCAATATTTGGGCAAAAGTTCCAGTTAATCTTCTTTTGTTAAAACATGATATCGTTAAGCACATCGTTCGCAGAGAACATCATCTGTTTCCGATGTTTATCAGTACAGTGCAGCATGAAGATCTCAACACACCACTAAATCAAATCAAGGAAAGTGATTAAACCATATAAGCAATCAAATGAGAACATTTACAGCAAAAACTACAGTAAATATAATCCAACTAAAATGTGCATTCAAATCCTGCAGGCTTTGATATAAAAATAGCACTTGTTAATTAAAGCGTTTCACTACCACCACAGATGTGCACGTTAAAGCTTATCTCGTTTATACGCTGACGTTGTCTCACATGAGCGGTCGTAAAAAAGTAGAAAACCCCAAAAACCGTGAAAATATAAAAATATCTGCCTAAGAAGCAGCGAATCACATCATCAATAGTTATACGACTACGCCGGGCAACACAGAATTATAAAATCTCAGCAATCTACCGTGGTCGGCAGGCGTTGAGTGAGAAAGTTATGACGTAAAATAAAGTTATGACATACAGTTTTCATTATTCCCGCAACAAGAGCAAAAAATGCAAAAATGCAAGTTAAGAAATATTAATGTACAAACTGAGAACAATATGACTGATAAGTGGAAGCCTGATACGAAAAACGAACGCAAAAAAACCCAGAGCCGTGCCAAATATGATGCATTGTCCAGATGCAAAGCATCAAAATTGCAATCTGTTGAAAAGAGATTAGATATTATAACCAATGAAGAGATGCAATTCTATACTCAATTTTCCTTCTCGCACAACTAATTGTTCGCCCATAAACGTAAGCAAGCATAAGTGTGGATTAAATCAGCACAAATACAAGTTTGATTGAATTTATACTGCAGAAGTTAATTCCTTTATAGTGCACTACGAAATGTAATTAAGAATTATGTATAATTCAAACCAAATGTAATTCTGAATGATGTCGTAATACTTCAAATATTTGTGCAACTCTAAATATCTATCTTCCATTGCCCCATCAGTAATAAATTTTGTGTTCATATGCCAAACAAATTCAATGCTTCAACGAATTGAAAATCTACCGTCATCAAATAAGAAGCTTACAAAATGTTAAAGAATATATAAAGTTAATACAACTAGCAAGAAAAATTCTCAACAATTAAAAAATATGATAAATCCTACTCAAAATTTTCCGTTAAAATTTGAACAACGTTTAAATCTCTTCCATTGTCTGCATGGCATTGATACTATTCCGGCAACTACATAGAATTTAGGCATACACAGCATATCTGGCAGAGCTCTCAATAGTCGAGTACGACAACTGAAACGTTATACGAACAACTGTAAATGCAAATGTTAAACAAATTAATCATTAGCGAGAGTCAATACAAAAAGTGCAATCGAGAGAAAAAACTTAAAAACCTATAAAATCGATTCCAAAAACAGTGCATCTACAAGCATGACATCAAAGTAGTCGAGCGTTTTTAGAAAGCACAGAAGTACGAACTAACAAACATTTGACTTGAATAAAAATTCACACAAAACTCCAATATATTAGCTTAGCAACTGTGCCCTAACTAACTAAACATTCCCTAAACTAAAATTTCCCTTCCATTATTTAAAATTCACGTCAAGTTTTGCTTGCAATCGCAAATTCAAAAATCAATCTCAAAATGAACATGAACAGGTGCAATAAGCTCGATAGAATTATCGCATTCAGTTCACGACTAAAGACTAGCGCTCACAAGCTATCTCTATACAATGTCCTTACTACTTCAATCACAAGCTATCTCTCTATACAATGTTCTTACTACTTCAAACCGCAGTGATTAATTTCTACACTAATAAATTATTATGCCAATAAACAATATATTCTTTCATAATAGTGAAAATTCTTCAGATTAATAAAACCAATATAAATCCTAAAGCATAAAACATACACACTACATTACATACTATATGATATATATATACAAAATAATTATGAAAACCAGCAACCGGCAAAATGATAAAACCAAAAGAAAGAACAAGAAAACCACACAAAATACAGCTGAATGGTTAATTAATAAAAGAACATATCAACAAATTCACAATGAACCAAAACAAGTGTTCTTCACAATATATACAAACATGTTAAAAATGAAAACTGTCAACTTGCTAACACTACTAAAAAATTCAAATATAATATAAGATTAACATCACAAAATACTGAAACAACTAGTAATCAAAATTAGCTAATCAAGATCGATTCATTTATTTTGCAGGTGCGTTCCCGACACAAAAGCATTTTCACGCAAAAATCAAGATCAGGCCCCCATGCACGCACAACAACATGCAAACAACAGACAACCGAAACCGATCAGAGAACAATTCACCAGAAGTTGGTTGCACTTACGGCAGAACCATCACTCAATTGCACTTTCACTCAATTGCACTTTCACTCATCAGAACCAGCACTCAATTGCACTTTCACCTGTCAGAACCAGCACTCAATTGCACTTTCACTCATCAGAACCATCACTCAATTGCACTTTCACTCATCAGAACCATCACTCAATTGCACTTTCACCTGTCAGAACCAGCACTCAATTGCACTT
>JAQFYQ010000592.1:0-16203 GCA_034694885.1 Buchholzia appendiculata | reverse complement strand
TCATACACATCACAGGCACACGTCATACACATCACAGGCACACGTCATACACATCACAGGCACACGTCATACACATCACAGGCACACGTCATACACATCACAGGCACACGTCATACACATCACAGGCACACGTCATACACATCGCAGGCACACATCACAGGCACACGTCATACACATCACATTTTTCCTTATCAAAAAGAGTGAGACGTATTCCACAAATACCATACAAATCATAGTAGGAGGACATTACTCTTTCCCTTTACTTCCCTACACTAATCTAATCAATACCAATATAATACACTTTGCCAGGTTCTAAAGAACTAATGCCTGGGTGGCGCAACAAAATAAATACTTTCGCTAAAATGTTAAATATTAGATAAAAACCTCTATCATAACCTACAAGTAGGCCTACTGTATCTAATCTATATCATAACATCAAAGTGCTATGTACAATAATCTTCATATATATTGCACCACAACATCAACATAACTCTGGTAAACGGTACACCTTGGTACGCAATGATACATTTAGTACAAAACACAGTATATAGAATATTAATTAGGTCTAATTATAATAATTAATAATTAATTATATAGAAGCATATAACCCTGATGAATGGTACAATGGTTACCTTGACGGCGACATGCGCCGACTCTGGATGGTCGATGAGATGTCGAGAAAGATCCTCGATTCTCGCAAGCTGTGAGATCGGAGTCTTTGCTTCGCGCACAGAGTACGCGAGCACTCGCGTCGTTCTGTCGATGGAGGCTCGTGCAACGACAGGCCGCTTCCACTTTCGCTCGGGCAATGCCTTCGCCTTGGGCTGTGCCACCTCGCTCGGCTGCATCACTTTCACCGCCACATCAGAGCCACCTGGACACGAAGAAGGATTATGTTCACTGAACTTCTGCATGAAGCTATCGATACTAATAAAATTCTAGTGACACAAGGGCTAGTTCGTAACTATTTATCTCTATTTCCAGAGAAATTTTAAATTTAACAGAGTGCACGTAAGAGTTACGAGACTGAAATGGTGCTGGAACTCAGACTTATACAGTCTTATTCACACAACAACACTTTGTAAATATAAATCCATTGCCAATTTTTCTTATTAAGTCTATAATATTAACTTTCTACTTATACCAATCTCATTCTCATATGACCAAGTGCATTATTAGCATGGTAGAGCATGATCTCATCATTTGCAATTCAAATGCTGCAGATACAAACTTGTCCTACTGATTTACAGACAATACAGAGTTTATTCAAATTGCAGACAAAAATGCTATGTTACAATATTATCGCAAAGCGAATAAATTGGTTTGTAATTTATAACATGAAATTCTCAATATAACGTTGCACTAATAATGTTGCACTACACATCGTGATCACAAAATCTTCAATAGCCTCCAACAAATTCAATTCTATTACTACTTTTCTTCCGCTCCTAAAAAAAATTTGCAGATAAATAAAAGGCAAGCGAAAACGAGTCATAAATAAATACAGACCGGTCGTTAATCTTTCTGGCAGATAGCTTCTCAGCGCGCTGGTATCGACGGCCGGCATGTACTCGATGATCTGCTTCACTACGCTGGCCGTGCTGTTGTACGCACTCGATGCCGTCGCGAATGCTTGCGTAGCAAAAGACTGCGACTCTCTGGCAGGCTGTTTTCCAGAAGCCGTCAAGTTTATAGAATCTGGAGCTACATCCTCTGCAGGCTTTTTCAGGTGTGAAACATGATCAGCAATGGAATTATGCTTAGGTTGATCTGATATTCCAAGAGTATCGGCTGTGTATTTCGAACCTGCCAGATCAGATGACTGTTGCAATTGCTCGACATTCGTCTGATTATTCAATTTCTCGCCCCTTCCCAGGGTGGAAAGCAATGCATTACTCAGCGTGGAATATCTTAGTTCTTTGCTGCTGGAGATGTCTCCCTTGTCTGCCGGCAGCTTTGACTCTGGCTGCTTGCTACCAGCAACCTGAGAGTGAAAGCTTTCCACACATTCACGTGTACTCGACAGAGAACGACTCAGGTCGTGTGCCTCTCGTTCAAACGCTCCGCTTTCGGCCCTCAGAGAAGCAATCTTACTCCGCAAGGCAGCTGGACTAGAAAACGAGACAAGTTTTGATGTTGAGGCTTTCGGTTCTATTGCTGTCCCATCGACAATCAGATTATCCTTAACTCTCTCTACACTGTTCAAACCTGATTGTGAAACATCAGCAACGGGTTTCACCGTCAAATCTAAGGAACCATCTTTCACCAATGGATCAGAAGAAGAAGTCTTGGCATCTTTAGAAGCATTTATATCTTGGCTTTTTACTTCAACTGAATTCTTTGACTGCTCGGCAGGAACCTGACTCCGGAAAGGCAAACTCAACCGTGGTAGAATCTGCTTGTAATCCGGAAGCGACTTGGGGAGATCAATATGCAGCGAGGCAAGGACTCTGTAGACAGATGACGGGTCAAAGACACGAGGCACAACGGACAAATACTGCGCCCACTCTTTAATCACAGACTTATTCGACGTCGAACTTCCATCCGAACGAGGATCTGGCTGTGGACCCGACGTTGAAAAATATTCTCTCCGTTGCAGCGGTAATGTTTTGTAGGGTAGTACTTGTTGTAAAATCGAGATCCGATCATTGCATATTCGTGTACGGCACTTGTTCGTAACCAATCCCCTCGTGGCATTGTCCTCCTGGTGACTCGTAGATCGGGTTCTAGCGGAACAACGGAGCACCGTCAGGGACCGGGACTTCCTTTCCGTCACCAGCCGACAAAGCGTTCGTCGACAGCACACAACAGACGACATCGTCAGAAATTGTTTGCGATTACCTGAAAATAAACAGATGCAGGAATGCATACTCAACACACACAATACATGTTCAAGTATCTTAACAATAGTACTGATCGTAAAAGTAAATGTCATAAATAGCAGATATTCGCCATGGCACGATTCCGTCGTCTTAATCTATCCAACTATTTGTACAATTATTGTAACAAGTACGGTAACAATTACTGCTTATTACAATTATAAACCCAAACTATTTACTATTTTGAAACACTAACAACATCAAATCTTTTCAATCCATTTGATTCCTACTGTAATAATTATATTTGCTATCGTCCTATCATTAAACATTTCCTACTGAATTATTTAACCAAAAATCGGTTCTCCTATAACCAAAACCCGACTTATAACCCTAGCCCTAACCCTACCTTAACCCTAGCAGCTTCCCATGCCGTGTACTAAAGTAAAGGAAAACCCAAAAATCTATACTCATTTCTTTGCATCTTACACATAGCAGTCAAATGTTATCTCTGATATATGTATACCATGCTCTTTATCTATATGTGTCAATCTCAACTTAGGTACAAATTCATCATATGCATTAATCTAACTTGCTATCTAACCAACTTGCTATCTCTAACTTATTTCTTTAAATTACTATTAATAACTAAAGAAGAACTATCTTACTTAGCTTAAGCTGAATACCTAATGCGACTGATTCCTAATTCAAACGTTGTTCAAACAAGGTCAGTGTGTCGTAGCCTTGATTACATTGTTTATTTACTCACACTTATTATCTATTCTTATTATTGATTGATTGATTGTTTGTATTAGTTACCTAGAATACTGAGAACTTTAATTTCTCAACATCGGCCTTGAAAACAATGCCGCATATTCACAATCACATGAGTCAGCTGTCCGTGCAGCCAATTACAGTCTTTGTTTACGATATTCTGACCAATCACAGTTCGACTAATAGCGCAGCGGTGTGCAATATGATAATGATCAGATATGACACATGTTGATTGTGCTCGCGGGAGGGTGTAACCAATCACGAGATGGCCTGATCATGGGGCTCCGCCCATCGTGATCTAGTTTCGTTAGTGCTATTGCACTTCTGTTAGCCAATCGTATGGCTTCGGATATTGCACTTTGAATTCTGATTGGTCAGTTTCTCAAGATCTGTGCTATGTAATTTACGTCATGGAATGACACACCCGCAAGTACTGACGATGACCTGGAGGTGGCCCTATTTCAGTTCCATGGTCCAACCTTGATCTCAATACAGGACCAAAAGTTTCTTCTCGAAACAAGAGCACTTTGTTTAACCTAATTAGATGCCTTGACTTGAAGGTCTGATCGCGGATCACAGCGTTTTACCATTCACTGAACATGTAGGCTAGATTTACAACGTGCTACAATTAACGTGCTCTAGATTTTAGAGTCCACATAATTATGTCCAAAAATTGAACAATTAATCTTCAATAATAACTTAATAAGTATGCGTGTACTGTACAGTAGATATATTTTGCGATTTTTACCTTGTTCGAGGCCTTTAATGATTAGCCAATCATCACAAAACATATCGTCAAAGACACATATACCTTTTATTCCATTAATTTTGATTGTTCTTCAAAACAAACATTATTGAACAATTTAATTTATGTTTACACATCGAGTTATCAACAATATAATTGATTTCTTGAAACATTTTAAATTTCTACATACAAATTCAGGGCATATTAATTATTATAATTTGTGTGTTTATCAAGTCGTCAACTCGCTGTTAAAATCATGATTGACATTCAAAACACTTCTGCAATCTGCAGATAGCATAAATGACCAGATGTTTAAAACCTTTGATTAAAATTACCACAATAATTATTAACTTGTCATGCTACAGTCTCTGCTACAGTTATAAATACTGTACATATGATAAATTTAATATAGTTTGTGATTGCAACTTCTGCTTTCACCACTTTTGATACTTGTCATCGATTGCATTACATTGGCGAATCAGCTGCTATGAATCTGTAATGTTTACTGCTTCTTAAAGAGCAATACTAATCATTTGATCAGAAATTAAAACATTTTATAGTATTTGCTGGTACAGTATGCTACTAGCTCAAATAATGGGCATTGAATTTAGCCTAGTACATCTGATATTTGACATGATTGTTTGACAATTTGCTGAAAATGGTTTAGTCTGGTTTAGTTACGTTTATTTCTTGGAATCCTATTGCGAGTTCTTACCATGTGTTGTGTTGTTTACTTTTATTATTATTTTGTAATTGTCTAAATGTCCGGATCAGCGATCTCAAGTACCAACTAACTCACAAGTATGCATCGCTGCGTTCGTAGATCTTTTGCTATTTGGTTTTATATCATTGACTATGTTCTGTTTTATGTTTGTTATGCTGTATAATTATTGTGATGTATGTTCATTTATTTATTCTCAACTAATTAGGGCGTGGTATTTAATTGAATTTAATAGTTTATACGACGGTAGTCTTTTCATTACTGTAACTTTTCACGTAACGGAACAATAAACGACTTTCATTGTATAAATGTAAATTGTTTGTGTTGTTATTCTAACGTTCATCATGGCGACTAACGTGGGGTCCGCCTAGAATGCGAAATGCGAGGCTGTACGGACTAGAATCGTCAATAACCAACCAATCCGAGTCGTTCAACAACGTGCTCAAGCGTCTACAGAACTGGGCTGAGGCACCTATTGATGCCATTGTACTGACGCTTTTTCGACTTTCGGAGTTCTTCGTTGCAGCGATCTCGCGTGGAAGATGTGGAATCGGGAACTACAAACTGCGTTCGGGGGTGACACCTGTTCTAGCCCAGCTACCTATGCCAGTTGATGTTACAGTGTAGACGATATCGTTGCAAAAATTCGCGATGGCCAACAGCGTCCGGATGTTCTGCCTCAAGATTCGTTAGTGCCACTGCCAGCTGAAGTGGATATTAAATCCGAGCAAACGTCGACAGAATCAACTTCTCTATGTACAGCTGCTGAACGTGCGTCTCACATTATAGCTTCACGGAAAATATAGCTGAATCCTGAACTTGGTGTTTTCATAATCAATGGAACGACTGAGCCACGTGTCGTTTGGCTCTTTCCGAAGTTGTCGTGCTTGTGTTCTGCTACTACTAGCTGCTATCATATATTGGCCGCCAGACAGGCTGTGGGCATGAACGACTCTGTATCTCGCCGTCCACTGAACCTCACTCAGCTGCGTCGGAACACGATGAAGCGATTGGACAAGACGTCTGGTCGTAAGCAACCTCGCCATGACGACGTAGATGTTATTGCTACTGGAGATGCTGAACCCGCTGTGGCGGTTGAGGTAGTGGCGGCAATCAATGCTACTCAGCCACAAACATCGTAAGCTATTGAATTGCAAAATGAAGAGGAACCTGAAGCCTCGAATGAGCTACAGTCCGCAGCAACAGCTGGCATATCCAGGTATGAACTGTGCCAAACCTGTGGATCGTCCTGGCCTCCTAGTAACCACACGGCAACTGATATCATTTTGGTGGGGTGCGACAAATGCCCCAGTTGGCAACACGTAGAATGCGAAGGGTACAAGCGTATGCCAAAGCACTTTTTGTGCAGCATGTGCTGTCCGCGTCGTTGATCCAATGATCGCATAGAATTTGGTAAAAATACAGTAACTGTGCTAAGTGACGTAATAAGCTTGGCATTAAATAATTAATATTGATCGAATATGTGATAGCGACTGGTTTGAGCATTATGTTAGAAATAAATATTTACATGGAATAACGTAGATACTAAAGTGACATGAGAAGTAAAGTAAAGTATTCACTCCATTAAACAACTGTTTGTACACTCTTTTTGCTGGTTGTTTTAATTGACTCGTTACTTCTGACTTCTAAAGTCACTTGATCGCTTGTTATTGTTCTACAGTTTATTGTATAATGAAAAGAGTATTGGTCATTAATAACTTAAACCATTCATTTTAAATACTGAATCAAGATTTTTAAGATCTTTTAAATATTGAATCACAACTTTTTAAAATCTTTCACACGACAATGTCTAATATTCTGCTGTGACAATTATTATCATGAATGATTATTGAAATCAGTCTATTTCTGCATAAACTGAATAAAACTAAAGTTTCAAGAGAAGTATTGATAGATATGGCCCCTCCTACCAATTGTTTTTAGCATCGCCACCCCCTGCTAATCGAAATTTCTAGGTGTCGCCAGCCCACACCCCGCTCGTCAGTTTCAATAGATCCTGGCACTTCCAAAATTGACAATTACTGACTAGAAGGTAATAAAATAATCTATCATTCACCTTAATCTAAATTATATATTAAAATGGCATGTTTTCATTACACTAATTAACTATGATGATGCAAACGTAATAAATTCAAAAACAAGTACGTGTTTTTTAATAGCGTAATATTTGAAACATAATTTCTACAACCGACTGGAAGCACTGAGCAAATATTTAGCAAGCAAGATTTCTACAACCGACTGGAAGCACTGAATAAAATATGTAGGTCATGATTAAGCTTTTCGCATTTTTTGTTTCGCAGATTAAGCGTCTCGTCGGCAATTTCAAACCGGTTTGATTCGCAAACATTTTCGCATATTAGTCACTGATTTTTTTCGCACTTTCGCATTTTTGATTCATCCACTAACGTGCTATGCTATTATTGTACCGTAATCTAATTTTAGTCAACACTTTGCATAATTATATATATATTCTCTGTTTGTATACGTTAAGAATTGCTTTAAATGTGATATTGATTCTCGCTGTACGGACTGTAACGCAACGTGATTAATGAACGAAAGCCTTAATGTTGATGTCTTTATTGTAAGGCTTATGCATCGTGTCAATACGGTATGCGCCGATGTAATAAACTAGACAAAATAATATATTTTGACGAGCAGATCGTTGAATATATAGCCAAAATGAACTTGGCCTATATTTGATGAAATAATTGAACTAATTAATTGCGTTAAAATGGTACCCTACTTTTAGTCTATGTACAAGTATCAGTCTTATATATGGAAATATGGCTTGTGAAGGCATATTAAATGCTTTCTGTTCTCTTTTTTATTCCATCTTTAATTTATTGTTTGCAGGCGTTTCCTTGTAATTGATCACTCTGCAGGTGTGTAATGTGTATGTTGAAGAATGCTGACTCCTTCGTTCACGATCTCTCAGTGTGACAGATACGTCACGATCGTCATCAGAGCTCCATTTGCCAAGGTTAGTGACGTCATATGTCAAGGTTAGTGACGTCATTTGCCAAGGTTAGTGACGTCATTTGCCAAGGTTAGTGACGTCATACGCCAAGGTTAGTGACGTCATATGCCAAGGTTAGTGACGTCATTTGCCAATTTTAGTGACGTCATATGCCAAGGTCAGTGACGTCATTTGCCAAGGTTATTGACGTCATTTGTCATGGTTAGTGACGTCTCATGTGCTAAGGTTATTGACCTCACAAGTTTAGATTGTTCTGTACAAACATGTCGTTGCTTTTACTGGCATTATACTGGTTTGAATTTTGTGAATGCTGAATGTGGGATGCATTCATCACTGTGGAGTGTGGGCATTATGGCTTCTACAGATATTGGCGAATTTTGTAATGCTACAATCATTAAAATTGTAATTTAAAATCACATATGATTTGGCCAAGTTTGTTACCAGACAACACTCCCGGCGCGGATTCGAACCCACAATTTTCGATTACAAGGCGAGCATGCTATCAATGAGCTTTCTGGTCATCCCTTAATTTTATGATGAATATTAAATCGTAATAAAACTAAAATATTAACTTTTTGTTGTGATTTTTACAGTGATTGATCATCTACTGTGCATCATCCTTATCAACATCAACATTTATCGCACAGATTTGCATTGTCCTTGATAACGTGGTTGAAAGTTAAATAAAATTCACTCCTTACTTAAAATGTAATTTTTGACAGATACTCCAGCATCGAATAAATTCAGAGAGCATATATGATATTTTGGCTTTACTAAGGCTAAGTTTTACAGCCAGAAGTCTATCTTGACAATCTCTATTCTTTTTGATGAGCTCGTAGGAAATGGCGAGTATTCGTCTGCTTCAATGTGTATGTGAATCATTGCTTGATTAGATTATAATATAAATTCATTCCATGCATGCAGTATACAGTAGTTTTGTTTTGTATTATAATTATTTGCTGACTGCTACTGACTGCTTACTACATACTGTGCTACTTACTCTGCTGCTTGCTAGGCGGCATTCTTGGCTACATACTATATCGCACACTATCATACTGCTATGTTATGTTACATACCAAGCTACATGCTGCACTGCTTTGACTATTGAAGAAGTGATTCAGCATGGATTAAGATGAACTTTGCTTTGCATATTTTACCACAAAAGTTTTTGCCGAAATGTCAAATCGATGAGAGCATTTAAATATTCAAATGAACCCACAAAAGAGGGGTAGCCTATATATAAAAGAGGTATACAAAAGGGTATACAAAAGAGGAGAATATAAATATTTCAGTGAATTGGCAGATTGCACTGTTAGGTATTGTAAATGTGCAAGCCTAGCTTTTAGATGTTAATTTTGCTTTGTTTTGTGTTTGAAGGTTTCTGATGCGGAAATTGATATAGAAGACTGCAGTTTTAGATTCTATTCAAAGCCATACTTCTTGAGGTATGCTGCTTCAGCTGTCTACTTTTCTTACTTTATACTTTGCTTGTTCATTCAGAGCTGTATAGATTTCTATATTGCTTAAACTTGCTTCCAAAAGACTATTTATATATGAACGTTAAATAATTATAGTCACTGTCAGTTGGAAGTAAGTTTTTAAGTTGTTGTTCTTGTCAAGTCAAGTCAGGTCAAGTGCGATTATAGTGAGTCGGCCACACCAAAAGCCTTTATTTCTGCCTCGTAAATTCCCTGCACGAGTCAGACAGTGACGATTGCTCGCTACTTATGCAGACACCAATTATTGTTGAGAAAACGTCTTGTGCTGCTTACAATATATGCAGCGAGCAGTCAAAACTTGAAGTCAAATTTTCGTAGACAATAATTGTCACGTTCTGTGAATACTACAAGAGTTGTCCCATAGTGTGATCCCTGCTTAAGGCTGCTGATTATTTACTTTCATGTGATGGACTGATTAACCATGTCTAGATGTGCATTCAGTATTTCTCTGTAGCACAAATAAGGAGATGCTTGCTGTAGTGTTGAGCTTTGTACTAAGATTAGAGTGATATTGACGGTTATAAATTAGGTTGATATTCTTGCTGATGTGTACGATCTCATACTATGCTGTTGTTGCTCTTCATGCTAATGTGTATGATTGATCTTGATGCTATGATTAAGTTGTAGTAAATGCTGAATTGAACTTTGATTCATCTTTGTACTGTGATTAGGTTGACATTTCCTGCCGAGCTTGTAAGCAGCGACAGTGAGTCACCGGACTGCACTCCTACAAAACCTGTTTCTGATTCTACTCAAGCTTCCGGTGGTGTAAATCCTACTCAAGCATCCTATGATGTTGATACCGGTATGCTTTGTAATCAATTTTATTCCTAATTCATGATGCTTATAGAGTTTAAAACTGAGCCTGATTGATGATGGCTGCTCTGCTGAATATTATGGTTTTAGACTAGCTTTACAGCATTTGACACTTGAATTTACAAATGCCGGATTTATGTTGGATGTGGGTTTTTTATTTTGTGCCAAGCACATGAAAAGTCAAGATGGGTTTTCTTTACCACCCAGTAGCACCAGACCTAATTTATGTGCTCCAATTTTTATAATTTATTTAATGATTACAATATTTAAGACTAATTTTTGCAGCATGTTTGTTTATCATTTAGTTTTGTAGACTACTTATTATAATTGTTAAATCATTATAGCTGTTAATTTATGGTATATTGTAATTTAAAACTGCTCAGTCAGTTACGAAATTGTCTACTGAAATAGCTCGAATCCAGGGCAGGCTGTGTTATCGTTGAAAAAACTACAGACTTGTGGTTGCAGTGCCTCCCCTGTTGCCAGGCAGTATACGTTTGTAAAGCTGTGTATGGCAGGGTAGTAAACTGACGTGTTTGCCTGACAGACTAGAGCTCCTTTTGCTTGAACTTTGCACTAAGGCTGAAAGCTGTGGTCTGAGATCAGCGCCTGTGTTACCTTCTGTCCAGATGTTGCCGTGCTTTATTTTACTAGATTAGTTTGTATTAGGTTTAGTTGACACAAACCTGGCTACATGATGCTACATGATGCTACATGATGCTACATGATGCTACATGATGCTACATGATGCTACATGATGCTGTCAGCTTCGTATCACTCCATGGTACATCGGACTATTTTACTATTTGATCAGTGTTATCAGTGTCGATTCTTCAATCCATCATTTTCTTCTTTCTTCCTCTCTTCCTGCATCATCATCCATCCCAAACACGTTATTCGCTTCAGACTATTACATACCACAGTATGATGTTATCCTTTGATATTCATATTATTATTATTATTATTATATTGTTATATATTATTATGATATTATCTTTTGCTTGATACTCATATTATTATACAATGGTTTGGAGCTAAAAGTCTTTGTTGCTATTTTGACCTTTGTTGTTATTTTTCTTATTTATTTTTGTGGTCACTTTTATTACCCCCAGGGATCTTCACAATATGTGCGACGAAGAAAAGTCCCGGGCAGAACTTTCCGGATTTGAATTTGCTGACGAAGCTTCTTGCGCCATCTGGTGACAGTAAAGCAAGCCGCCCACTCATTGAGGAAATAGGTTCTAGTATTTCTCTTTTATAATCAGTTTTTAGTTGTTATACTATACAGAAACTGCTTTACTTTGTTGTATAATGCGAATGACAAGTGACTTAATTGCGTATTTCTATTTTGCATTGCTTGAACGTTGTTGTACGAAATTACTCTATGAATTTTTGTTGTAGTATGTGCGGCTTCTGACTAGACTGAATCGAGAGACTAGAACGGAATTTTGAAATTGTGAAATGATAACAAAATATGACAAGAATGGCAGAATAAGATGACAGAATGACAGAATATGAAGTGAAGCTGCAAGGTTTGTTCAGAGGACAGGCTCAGTGAGTTTGTGTGGCTTGGGTGCAAGTTTGAGTGCAAGCCTGGGCTAACTAATCGACAACTTTTAATCATTTTGTTACTATTCGATGGACGGTTTTTTGCCTGCCATCTTGTGCACTATTTGATATTTCTATATTTCAAAAGTTTATTTCTCCGCTTGAATTGGTTACAAGTTATTACTCTGTTGTTAGATTGTGAACGAGCCTTGGAATGTCAGTGATGGAAGTCCACACTGACGGGGCGTATGATACGAAATGTCATGTTTGTACAATTGTGCATTGTTACATTCGTTGTTAGTCACCACATCATTCATCGTCATTCAGAAGCAGCGAATTTTCACAATTAACACAATGGCTAATCAAATTGGATGTTATTAAAATATTTCCTTTCGTAATTGCGAAGAAACGATAATAGAATCATTATGACATTTCTCATTATTTGTTTACAGATGATGATCCAAACGATGAAGACCCCGCCCTTGAAGTCGACGAGGATTTTGATTGGCAGATAGATCAGCAGCCGTACGACGACGAAGAGGAATCGTTGCTTTCTCTCGACGGACCAAAGTACGGCTTCGCAAACCAACGCAGCGGAGTCTTTAAACGTCTTCAGGTTGATCTGCGTTCTGTACATTAATACTAGAGCAACCGACTGTTAATTGAAAGAAAAGTCTAAAGAAGGCTGGTGGTGGGGAAAATCAGAAGGAAGCTGGGAGTTGGAAAGCTAATGGAGATATGTGGAAATAGAAATTGGAGCGTTGAAGCCATGGATGTTGCTGAAGACAGAAGATTATGAGCTGAACGTGGAGATTTGTGACCGTTTAGCGATTTAGGTGTTTATGTACATCGTGCATAGGTAACTAATGATATTAAATTAATTACTGATATATGAAAATGTCTTTTTATCTACATAATGTCATCATTAAACATGTTCAAGTGACATACCAGCTGATGACACTGTGACATACCAGCTTATGACACTGTGACATACCAGCTGATGACGTCGAGTCATGACTGATGACACTGTTTTGATATTGTACACAGGAGGAGTTATCGGGTGCTATTGACCTGCCACAAGCCGATGAGACGGCTGAACGACTGAGGGCGGAGTTGAGAAGGACGAATGAATGCAATCACTTCAGTGAGGATCACTATCTGTGAGTGCTTGATTGGAAAGTTTCTTGCATCGACTGAACTGACTGAACGGCTGAACTGAGTGAACGGCTGAACTGACTGAACGGCTGAACTGAGTGAACGGCTGGACTGACTGAACGGCTGGACTGACTGAACGGCTGAACTGACTGAACAACTGAGTGCTTTCTATGAGTTGTAGCACAGTGTGTGTCTATACATTATTCTATGCACTGATCAGTTTCACATTTAATAATGTCTTAGCAGCCTCTATCGTTGATTTCACCCAGAATCTCGGATTTCACTGAGGGGGTTGGGCACGAGGCAAAAGCTTTGGTGAAGGGGCAGCGTAGCCACTTCTGGTGCATGGAGGGGGGTGGGTAGCCCTGGTGCACCAGTCCTGGCCAGGGGCCTGTAACTTGTCTCCCTTATTGAGACAAATTCTTAACAGATGACCATGTGAATGAAAATTATTGCGTAAATAAATTTACGAGTCGACATCAGGAAGAGTATCAGGCTGTAAACTTTCAAGTTGTTTAAAAATTAAAGCATTTTGGTTAAAGCTAGTGTAATCCAGTCTTTAGCTTCGAGAGACATTGTTGAAGTGCGACGACTGAGAAACTGATTTGAAGCTACTAGCTTTGTTTTATGTTTTGTATTTTTTCCCTACGGTTATGCTTTGTTGCCATACTTTGTGTTTATTTTGAAATTTTTGGATTAGAACTTTATTATTTTGTTGATTATGAATGCAGAAGTCGGATTTGGTCTTAAATTATTGGCAAAGTAACATTTTAGTTTCTCTGTTTACAACTCTTTTACACTATATTTAATGTGTAATTTAATTGCTTTCTGTATAATATTACTGTTATTGTGAATTTACAATCTTTAGACCTTATATACTTTCCATGCTTCTTTGCTCTTTTGTGATTTTTGTGCCACAGTCAAAATATCTGGCAGTATTTGTTTATTCATGTTTGTGTGTAGTGCCGATCTGTTTGAGAGTGATGTCGTGCAACCGGTGTTGGACTTTGAACCTGTTTGGAAGAAGGACAACCACGGAGAAGAATTTGTTTTCACTACGTCCGAACGAGAAGTTCTTATGACGCTTCCTCGCAAAACTTATATCCTTGCAGCATTGTTAGCTGAGTGTTTTTTTTATCTTGGCTTCAAATGCAAATTTTTTCTAAATAAATGTTTAATCAATTTTCACTTCCTGTAACTGTTTGGGTTATATACAAACAATTTGTTTGCATTTTTGTTTTGTTTTGAGTGCTTGTTTTTGTGGTGAAATATAAGTAATTTGGTTTATTTGTCATTGCTGTTAGTTTAATTTCTTTATAAATGTATTCAGTAAATTATATAAATATAAATATTCAATTTTCTAAAAATTATAAAATGTTGCGTAAACATGTATAGTTTAAATGAGGTTTGAATGTGTTTAATGGTTGTTTTAAAAGTTTCTGTAATTTATAACATATTAATTGTGAGGTTTTAATTTTTGTAATAATTTCACTGTAGTTTCCGTCAATTTATTTTCTGATCTGAATTAGCTAACTGATTTGTGGTCTGCAGTTTATTTTTTTTACAGACAGATGAAAACAGATTAATTGTGAAGATCTTTTGACTTCTAACTCTCGCGGGTATTAGTCTATTCTATCTATTGGATTTACATGGCTTGAAATAAATAAGGAATGTATAATCTATAAGGTTGTTGTGAGCTTAGTGAGATTGTAATTGGTGTGGTTTAAATGTATTTAGTTATTGTTTATGAATGTTTGCTGCTAGATTATATCAATGCTCGATAACATATACATTCATTTTATAGAATAGATGGTTGATTTCCGCATTTCGTTTGATGTGTGCCTTGACTTTTCCATCTTACATATCTTGGATTCGCATGAGAAACTTTGTGCATGCCTCGGTCTGGTCGATATACTCTTTGCTTACGCCTACACACATCGTACAACGTGCGGCGAGAATACTGTAAGTGATAGTATTGTCTATTTATGTCTTATTCTTGTTTACTTGGAAATCTAACGTTAGCTGTTGATGACGATTGACGACGAGAGAATTATTCTTTGTAGAACTTAATAGACCAAAACCAAGTGTTTGCTTGATTGTGCAATACTTTTAAAATATTATGTTTAGTATTTGTACATGTGTGCAGTAAGTCATTATTGACGTTTTTCATGGAGTTTTATTGGAATTATGATGCACTTCCAAACATTTTATTTAGACTTTATTTAATAGAATTGTTGTTAGAATTATGTTATTAAGAAATCGACGTCGAACCATTGGCTGTAAGTTTATTCTAAATGCTGAAGACTTGCGCATGTATGTTGTGATAACATACACTATGTGTCCTTCCTCGCTTCTCTTCTTCCCACTTACCTTTTTTGAAACAATAAATGTAATCACGTTTTCTTCTTAAATTTTTATTCTAATCCTGCCTCTACCCCCACCTTGATCTCCCGCCCTCTAACTGTTTTTCTCCCCTGCGTTTACAGATTAATCTATAGACGCAGTCTATTGATCTGTAATCTTTTAATATGCAATTCTAATGATTGGACAAATGATCCTTGTGTTCACACCCAGGAACTAATTGTTTTTCAAACAATGAGTGATGATTTTAACGATGAATGATTTTGCAGTGTTGAAAAGATCGAGAAATAAACAATGTAATGAAAATTTATAGTAATAATATTGGAAGACGGTGACCGAGTTAAGGCGTGCCAGTTTCTGGTTGCGGAAGATCGAGGTGGCAAAGGCAAGAGCAGAAGGACTTGGATGGAGTGTGTGCGATCAGCTGTGGAGACATTGAGGCTGAGTGCGGGGGTTGCACTTTATCCTGAGTCGTGGAGAATGAATCAAAGAAAATATGCATTGTTGGGAACGTTTACCACGGCAAGAAAAAAACTGACGTGAAGTTTTGACTTATCTTTGAATGCGCAAAATTGCGCATGCAAAGTGACAGCTGTTGGAGAATATCGAGTGTTTGCCTTGGTGAATGCGTTGATGTGGCTGCCCTAGAACTGCGGACAGGTGAATGCGTTGATGTGGCTGCCCTAGAACTGTGGTCAGGTGAATGCGTCGATGTGGGTGCCCTAGAACTGTGGACAGGTGAATGCGTTGATGTGGCTGTCCTAGAACTGTGG
>JAQFYQ010000591.1:0-16205 GCA_034694885.1 Buchholzia appendiculata | reverse complement strand
CAGTTTTGTTTATTATAGTTACATTGCTTTTGATGATAATGACGACGACTATGCCGATAAAGATGATGATGATGATGGTGATGATGGTGATGATGGTGATGATGATGATATTGATCATGATCATGATGATGATAATGACGATGATGATGATGAAGATGATGGCTTTGAAAATGCTTTTCCTGAAGATAGTTCCTGAACAGAGCTACACGACAACGACTTCGCACTCCAATCCTCTCGACCTGTGACGTCCACACACAGGTGGTAGGCCAGAGTCCTTCCTGTATTCTCAGTGGCCATTCAAAAGACATGCCAAGGCCGTATGCACACACTTGCACATCGTACTGAAATCGTTTTGCCAACGTCATAATTCGTATGCTCTTTGAATTGGTGACAAGCTCTATATTATCGCTGTATCGTCTATAGGCTTTGACTCGCTGGTTTTTGAATTTAAGGTCGATGGAGTCTGAATCACATACGTTACTATATTGCCAGTCAAGCTCGCCCACTTAGAACAAATAAATTAGAAAGAAAAATAATTAATAAAGCAAGGAGTGTTCAGAATATCAAACCTGTTAATCATGTTCCAAAATGAGCACACAATAAGATTAGGACAACTTCTTAATCACAACAGTCATTGCGGGCTTTACAACCGTATGCGTCGAGTGGTGTAGTAACTTCTGGGTATTGGGTGGGACGTCCAAAACGTCAGTAGAGGGTGGGGTCGACCATAATATCAGCAGGGGTGGGACGACCATAACTTCGGTAGGGGTGGGGCCGGACGACCATAACGTTAGTAGGGGTGGGACCGTGGGACGACCATAGAGTTGGTAGGGGGTGGGACAACCATAACGTTTCTAGGTGGTGAGGTGCCCATAACGTTTGTTTGTCGTTCGACCTGCAGTGAGCAAACTCACTTTCGGTGACAAATTATTGTTTTACAACTTGACGACAGAGCAGCAGCAGCAGCAGCAGCAGCAGCAGAAGCAGCAGAAGCAGCAGCAGCAGCAGCCTCGGCTACTCTCTGCACACACACCGGTAGAACCTACAGAGTCACTGCGCTCCCGTTTATCGCTCACTCCCCTCCTCCATCATTTATCGCTCAGTTTCCCTTTTATCGCTCACTGATAATTTCTGACGCATTACAGATAATTAACCAGCACGACAAGAGGAGGGGGAGGGACGGACTACCGAAGGGGGGGGGGTCGGTTGGGGGGGGGGAATTAAAGGGGGACGTGGTGAGGGTTGGTGCCGAGCCTGATCCCCGGGAGCGGCGCCTGCCGTAAATGGCCTCCGCTGCGACGCTGACGGATCGGCGGACGGTAATTTGGGCGATGCATTTAATTTGTACGGAAATAGTCATGACGATGTTCGCGCGGTAAACCGGTAGAGACCGACGACGGTGATTTCCGATTACCGTTTGTTTCTGGGAGAACTTCCTGGAGGCATATCCGGGTGGAATTCATTGCCGTGAGAGTTTGTGTACATCCAGTTAATCTCCTTCTTAGGAGATTCTTATAGGCGGCTGCATCTATTGTTAAATGTTTTCTACATTCAGAGACAATGTAGTCATATCTATGATTCAGATTCATTAAATTTCCCACATGAATATTTGAAACTGAAATGTTCTTAAAACAGGCGATTTACAGTTCTCTGTGAGTTTTTATTTAAATTAAAATGAACAGTTATCATTATAGTCATTTACAATTTACATTCATATTTAATATCATTGATTAATATTCATGATACAAATAAAATTCTGAATGTTAAATAAATGAGCGTAATCAAACACGACTAAATTAGTGTAGCACTATAAATTATTAATACCATATTTCAATCTTAACATTATGGCTGGACAAGTAAACTCATTATCAGGTTTGGTATAGTGACGCTGTAGACTAGTTTGTAGTACAGTAGTTGGTTAGTTGGTATCTGTAGCCCTGCAGTCCGCATGCCTCTGGTTGGAAAGTATACAATTTCTACTGCTCATCCCTGCCTCGTATTCCTTCAATTCCATTTTCTGTGTGGCGCTGAAAATGACGGTTTATGGGGAGTGGACGTACATGCGCCCCGTAATAAAATTTCAGTCATGCAGTGCGAACTAATCTTTTTCCGTTGCGAAAATTGACAACAAATACTGCGTCACAACTAGCACGATTCATTCACGCCCCAGTTTGACTATTAACCAATTGGAAAGGATATCAGTCTCTGTAGTTAAGCGCAACTCGTCTTACACAATAAAATTGTTGTAATGGAGTGTGCAGCGTCATAAAACAGTTCTCCGCCCTGCATGGGTGGACAGACCAACTCCTTGAGTTGGAGGAATACCAAGCTGTAGGAACTTCATATTACCCACTCCCTTCCCCTCTCCTCCCCTTCCCCTCCCCTCCCCTCTCTTCCCTGCCCTCCCTTCCAGGCTTCCAAAAGTTTCTCCATCCACGTCGATATATTCGCTACTACCTCTATGACAATTCATTGCGTGCGCATCCATGGATTATTACGGATTAATTGCGTCGTCGCGAGGCTGGACTGTGAACGTCCGAGTGCTCATGGCGTCGAGCACCATCAAGATCCAGATTTATAGTCGGCGTCGGACGGACGGAGTCCTCGAGTGATGAGACGAGTGCCCTTCAACTCGAGAGAAATATAGGCATAACTGCACATTTATATGGATGGCGAGTTGGGCTAGAAGCGCTTGATGCCGTTATAAATGGTTGGAACGACGACGACGACGACGACGATGATGACGAGGCGTAGATTATAATTATGTAGTAGTGCTGCAGATGCAGCGTCTACCACGCTGACGACGGTGGCAGTAGGCAGCAGTCAAGACTATACTGCACGAGGCAATCCACTCGAGCAGCTAGATAACGCTACAGTAGGTTCTATAGGTTCTATGCTAGGCCTAGATTGTAATTAATTAAGTCTGAAATTGTCGATATACTAATTTAGAATGAAATTGTACATTAGAAAAATTGTGTTACATATCACGACTTAAGCGTGTACTATATATGTCTTTCAGTTTGTTTATTTATCTATCTATTCATCCATCTATCCATTCATACATCCATTCATACCATTCATCCGTTCGTCTATCCGTCCGTTCGTTCGTCCATCCGTCCGTCCATCCGCCCGTTCGTTCGTCCATCCATCCGTCCATCAATCCGTCCATCCGCCCGTCCGTTCGTCCATCCATCCGTACGTTCGTCCATCCGTCCGCCCATCTGTCCGTCCTTCGTCTTTTCATCCTTATACTATCTATCATCGATGTATTTTTCTTGTTTGCTTTTTCGCAATTGACAGTTAACAAAATTCACAGCAAAAATTATTCGTCCGTCCACCATTCTATCATTCTATCTATCATTCTATCCTTCTATCTATCATCTGTTATTTTTGCACATTTATCACAAATAACTTCTTCAAAATTATTCTCCATTTAAATTGAGTATAATAAATTCTCTAGATGGAAAAGCTATAAACTGTTGCTTTCGTAAAAAAAAATCTTCAATTTCACGCACGATACAAGATTATGATACACCTGAATAATTATTTATTCTTTTACACCTTCAATAGATAGAATCCGCATAACTCTACTAATCTGTAATAATTTCAGGAGGAGGCATGCCTCAATTATAAAGACATAAAGGTTATTACAATCGGACAGACGAGAACATCAACAAATTAATACCTGCAAATCAAATTCATATAAATCCATTCGCTAGATGGAGTGATGAATAGAAATTATACATTTCTCACTTTCATTTGTACAGACAGAATACAATCAGGGATTTTTCCAGAAAACCCCAGAGGAGGGCGATCGTCCTCAGTTACATCTCGACAACCCCAGTGATATTTCAAAACCCCTTAATTATCCCGCCCGCGAGGGGGGGGGGGTGAACTGAACACCTTCCCACTTGAAAATCCCTGGGAAAAGCCTGTAAGAGAACGTGATGAACCTCCTTACATTTAACAAGTTAGGGAATTGGAATATTCTCTCACAGAGCTCAGCAGGAAATCACAATATAATTAGTAAACAGATGGGTTCACATATCTTAAGTGTTTCAGATATCTTTCTTAGGCAAAGAATGACAAAAACAGATGAACGACTGGTTTATTAATACACAGTTAATTTATTGTAAAACGTGAGATCAATATGAAAGCTACATCAACTGTTAAATTTCGATGTTTAATTCGAAACGTATCGTCAAAAATGTATATCTAGTTTATTGCATGCAGGCGGTACACACAGAAGAAGATTGACGAACTGAAATTAACCGTATACAATAGTCGACGCAAAAAACACAGAAAACGGTTTCAAATTGACATCACTATCAGTATTTTGGACAAATCTCCTTTTGCAGATTTTCATTTTCAAAAGTATAGCACAAACATCAAATCCACGCTCCCCCCCCCAATAAATGTCCACTCGCTCCCTATTGGGTGGCCGGACTGAAACTTAAAAAATGAATAAACAAATTTCTAATAAGCAAAATGGGGATTCGAACAACACCGACAACATTTTTCATCCATCTTCGCATCCAGAACTGAATTCCTGCCACAAAATCCGGGATACCATCACAGAACTTGTGATGCAAATTTACCACTGCACTTATAAACTTATAAGAAAAGTTATGAATATGAAATATTGCAACATATTTTTAAATATATTGTGCTATGTTCATGAATTAAGGAACTCCATTGAACCCTACATGTAATACTCACTGCTGTTATCGTGCGGGCATTTTCACTTCAAATGTATTTTTTCTGTTGAGATTTATTTTTTTCTATTTCAATTGTTTTTCTTGTTTTTCTATTAACACATCAAAATTATTGACAATAATTATTACAATGCACTCTACGTTATGATTACAAAGCGCTGCAGGTCAAATAAAACTGCGTTCATTTCATTCGGGGTTAGTTCAAGACAAAACATTGACAGATCATGGAGCTCAGCATAGAGGGCCATATTGGTTAAACTGGTCTTGCAAAGCACAGAATTGTTTCAAGCACAAATTTGTTACCCAACAAATAACTCAGAAATTAAATAAAGGATGCATTTTACGACACGAAATGCAGACTAACCATAATTGATTCTAGTCATGTCATTTGAGACCACTCTAATAGACCACGCCCACCCACACACACAACCGCACACACAATGTCATACACACATGCACATACACATACGCACAAACGCACGCAAGACACACTTGCATGCATGGATCTATGATCTATCAGTGAATACAGAAAACAAGTCGGTAAATGTTCACCAACGATGATAACAAACAGAACAGTGGCGCCATCCACCGAATGACAGTTTACTAATTTAAAGTTCACTGTACAATTATTATGCTCTAACCTGATTTTGCAACCTTTGCATGCATAAAGTGTCCAGTCCTTTCTGCATATCAAAATGCAGTCATATGCAAAAATATACATTCAATATTTTCAAAATTCTTAATAAACGTGGGGCACACTGTGTTACAGATTGATGGACTCAGCCTATGTTATCCCTCTATTGCACGTTGATGCATATATGATACAAAGCAGGTGTTTATTTAACACAATATTCTTGTACCAAATATGCATCGCTGTGCATATCAGGTACATTTCTTCACATGCTGCGTAGATGAAATAAATTATTTGGCGACATCTGGCGAATAGCAGAGTAGTAGTTTGCTACCAAAAAAATTAATTCAAGCAAAATAGGGTTAAAATTTAAAATTAATTCATGCAATAGAGGGTTATAGGGACCTCATCAATCAATACTAAATATATTCTAAGGCTGCTGCAAACAAGGGAAATGCCAAAGAACAATAATGGTGGTAACACCCCCCCCCCCCAAACAAAAAATTGATCGAACCTATCCCATTGGAGAGAATTTCATTTCCAAGGTGTTTACACTGTCCTGAAATTATCAAAGAGCTCTTTTCAAAACTGTAGTGCCTTTTCAATGTATCATCGGGGGGGGGGGGAGGGGGTTGCCGGGTACATTGTTTTTGACGAGCTGGGGAGCTGGCCGTAACCAAAACATGCATAATTTTAAGAAATGTTTCATTTGGGGATTGAAAAGGAAAACTCCTTACATAGAGCACTATACAGTCACAAGATGAACGGTTTTGATAGCAGTTCAGTCAACTGTATCTAATGAACTTGTTGAACTCGAACAAAATGCGAAGCATTTTTGTGTTATTCGGAATTATCCAAATAATTAAAGTAGCTCGATCTTTGAACTACATCAATTAACAATCGCAAAGCACGCGAAAGCGTCTTATCTTACCTGAGAATAACATTAACTGTTAACATAATAGTTAGAGTGCATTAAATTGAAACATATAATGCCACAGAATAGGAATTATGTTAAGCAACAAATCATAGTAAGCATAGATGACACAGAAGTACTAATCTACCAGTTTTAAATGGGTGTACGATTCACGGATCGTCTTGCCATGTATCTAGAAGTTTTTCTGGTATAATTCTCTATTGAGAAAACAATATGAATATTATACAAATTAATATTGAAACTTTTAAAGCAATCTGTATAAATAAAATTCATTAACGAACAATATCTATTCAAATATAAACTGTGAATATGGATATGATATGGATATGGGTAGGAAGGACCGATTTGACCTTGGGACGGCTAATCGGAAGCATCAAGATGAAGAAACCGCGAATTTTACAGCATTCATGTTACAGAAAGTGACGCTATTATAATTTGCTACAATTTGAACCAAATACTGTGAATCATGTATTACACACACGTACAGGCAACTATAAGAAGTAACTCATTGCACAGCAGAGACAGAACAAAACCGACAGAAGTCAAACATCAAAGTCCTTAAAATTGCCTATTGCGGTCAACGCTCCAGACTAGACACCAAATTATAGATCTTCAGAAAGCCGAGCTTATCGGCTGTTAGTTCATAATTTCTAAACACTAAATTCAAAATCTACTGAAACCGAATCCAAACTTCTTCAACTCCAAAAACATCGCACCAACAAACAAAGTGCTATTATTACGCAGCACTGTTACACTGTTATAACAATGTCAATGATCCTAAACATGTCAAAGCAAAGAAACGAAAACGATGAGCATGGGTATGAGCGAATAACACAAAATTTGAATATGCTGAAACACCCGTAATAAGAGAACAAAGTTTAGATCAAATACGATTTTGATAGGAACCAGTGTTGCCGAATGTACGATAATTATCGTTTTGTACGATAATTATCGTTTTGTACGATAATTTGGACCTCATTTCAGGCGTACGATAATGAGTGTACGATAATGGCATAATGTACGATAATTAGAAAAATTCGCAATAAATGCAATTTTTGTGTGTTTTTCTTATGTAAATTATAATTTTTATTAAAATTTTAGGAATTTTTCGTGAAAAAACGGTCGAATTTTTTTAAAAAGAGATCGTTAAAAAAATTAAAGTGATGACTTTTTGAGAAAACTTTCTTGAAAAGTCTCCAAAATGTTTGTTAAAAGTTAACGATTTTATTTTTTTCAAAGATTTCGTGAAAAAATTGTTAGAAATCGTTAAAAAATGACATTTTTTGAGCGTACGATAATTTTGGTCCAAATACGATATTTTGTACGATAATTTTGGCAAAAAGATTCGGCAACACTGGTCCAACCAAAAATAAAGTAACCGATCATAACAGTTCAATTTAAATACACAACTCAATCATTTTAGTTTTATTTAAGTAAACTAACCAATCATAATCGTTCTGAAATTAAGGTGTGATCTGTCGAAGAAGATATTAGGATCACGTGAACGGCCGACGAACAGAAAAGGAACAGTTATTCCTTGCTCGGGAATATCAAACCTCCAGAAGGACTCGACAAGGTCCAGAGCTGTCGGCAAGAACTCAAACGTCACCTAAACATTCCATAGAACAAATAACGTCTTTGACTATATTACACAGCGGCACAATTATTACCTGAATTATAATACACAACGGTAATGAGTACTTTATATATATATAGCCTAATCTATAACAAGGTAAATAATACATTACAATATAGAGTAATTTGATCATTTAATAGGGTCCAGCGTGTCAAGCTTTACAATAGACTCATCATGTTGCACTGAACCTAATTGTGTCAAAAAAGGCATCTGGCTGTAAAACTTTACTTCAGAAAATTAAAAAGTCAAGTCATACACAGCATATACTCTGGCAAATAAACGCCAGAGTGCTTGTTAATTCTTTCCTAATTAATTAAACAGTAAACAATATCTTGACTAATGTAATACACCATCAATACTATCAATACCATTAATATAATAATTCACCACAATACACGATCAACAATATTTTGACTACATAATAAAAAATGATAAGCAATGCCTTGATTACAATATAAAAAAACACCAATCGGTAATGGTCATCTAAATCCGGAATTAAAAAACACTGTTCCAATATCTAAAAGCAACTCTAAATTTTCTGCCCATATATTTAAGAAACAATTCAACTTGGAACTCACATGAGCCGACTTTCCGCTGTCGATATTTCCACTTTCTGTGACGCAGCTAATTTCACCGACTCGCTTTGCACTCGGCCCATTCTCACTCGTCCACTGAAATGTGTAATTGTGACTGGTCGGGTTGATGATTGAGAAAGTCTTCAAACATTTCTGATCAATGCCGATCGTATCAATCTCGATCACACGGGTATTCGGGTCGAGATTTGTGCCCGCAGGTGCGCCCCTCGGCCCTGGAAGTTCAGGATTCCGCCTGGCTCCTCGAATATAGTCCGAGTCTTCAATTTCAAAGTGGCAGTAAGGCATAAGGCTGCGTGCCTTCAGCCCAATCACTGGGCTGTGCTTGTTGTACTCCAAGTTTGGAATGCTGTAATATCGACACATCGATTACATAAAACAATCAAAATTAAACACCAGGATTAAATAATTCATATTAATCAGATCATTTAAAAGAATTAAGAATAATAATCTAAACTGATTAATTTATGATGCATTAAAATCAGCGACACGATTCTGTTGTAATTATAACAGAGATTCTTATGTCGACATTTAAATAATTCAAACAAACGAATTGCAATAAAATTTAAACATGATACGAATTTACTTGATTGCCCAAAATTGCATAAATCATACATTCAGTTTTGAATGTTAAGCTGATAGAATTCACTGTGTATTGCAACCATTGAATGTCATTGAAAATTTGCATTTTAAAGATATTTAAATTTCAGAAAATCATACTTGAAATTAAAAATTAAATGAATACTAATTGCTCACTGTCTATCATAATGGTTTACTATTGATAATAATAAAAATATTATTAATGATATCTAGCTTAATGTAGAATATAAACATACACTGTACATACATTTACATACCCATCTGTTGCTTAGCATACTTTGGTGATGTGCTTCACACATTTTTGTGCAACAAATCATGAGAGCTTTGCGCTATAATTCATCACAATTAACATCATCATCATCCATTTTCATGTTGATCACGATATACAGCAGTTCTGCATTTACTGTGCACAAACTTTAAGGTCTGATGCCCTTCCTACAGCACGGGAAACATATTGGTCAGGCTAACACAGTCGAGTGAATCTAATCACTTTAATCACTTAATGCACACTACCTGCACACAAGTCTCCCTGCATATTCAGCAGCATCGAGAGGTGAGAACTTGATAGCAATCTGTGCAGATTTTCCAGCAGCAATTACTCCAGACTGTGGTTCAATTGTGAATGGAAGATAATCAAGACAATTTGTTGTATAAGTCGAACTATGGTCTATATCTTCAATATTGACCAATAGGGGACTTCCGGTGGCAGTTAGTGGGCGCGGGGTGACTGAGTGGGAGGAGCCTCTAGAGCGTAGCCGTGAGCTGGTAGGGGGCAGAGGGGCCGAGTCGGGTCTCAAGTCTTCCAGCTGTATCTGCCAACGGTAATCAAACGCCACTTGTCCTGTGTTCCGCAGCTGAAACCTGTCATGGAAATCAATGCAACATACATTAATATTGATTAACTAAGTCAAATGTCTAGCTCAATCAAATATAATAAAATACAATTTCTATAGTTTAGTCATTCATAAATATATGTTAATAAACACAGGAGAGAAGCACAACAGGATTAATAACATAATTATGAATTCGATACGAGACTATCTTTTATATCAGGCGATGACTTTTTGACCATGACAATATTAATGTATCTCGTTGCTCTACCCGTAACATTTCTGATTAATTCAAACTACACAAGTCTGTCTCATTTGTTATTTAATTATCTCAATATATTAAACTTCTTAATACTTAAGCTTGTGACATATTTTGCGTGCCATGTTTACGGTTGGATGGCCTATCTGATGACATTCCAATCTCACAGCTCGTCCGTCCTGTTGAGCGCAGAGAGGAATACAATGATTCTACCAAATTACTGGGAGTCACGCTTGCTGGCTGTCAATTAATCTACTTCAACTTTTCATCTGCTTTACTTTAGATTCTTTGAAGGCAATATTCATTCGTAACAATTCATGGGACACTTTGTTCATTTTCTTGCCAACTCGTTTTCAAAGTTCTGTAGCACGTAAATTAGATTAAAATCCAGTAGTACATTTACAACTCAACACTCAATCTACATTGAAGAGTGGCCAATGGCTCAGTCAGTTAAGCCTACGCCTTGTGTGCAAGAGGTCCTCGGTTCAAATCAAGGACAGGCAGTCTTAGGTAATAAAATTGCGCAAATCTGTATATGTTCTTCCGCCCTGTTACAAAGTTGGTACTAGCTGTAAAAAGCAAAACAATAAACTGACGTGTTCGCCTTTCACACCAGCCCCTGTTAGATGACCATACACTACTTCAGGCTAAGGGCTGTGGTGGGAGATTAGAGCCCAAAATCCTCCACCCAGAAGATGCCAACAACTTCACTTTTAGCCCATATTACATGTGTGTAATGCAGAGTGAAGACAGAATGCAATAGTCTTACTGATGCACTCTCGTCTGGAACATGAGAGTATCTCTGAAGCTGAGATTCTCTTCGCTGACACTGTACTGCGCAAAGTCCGCCCGGGCTGTCACTAATACAGACACGGTCTGACTAAAGACAGCAACTTCTCGGTACGGAGGCTCCGGCTCTGTCTCGATAACTTTTCGCTTTCCAGAAACAGAAGCCGTCGATGGCGGATGCAACGGTGACATGGAAGTTCTAAACAATAATAAAGTTTAAATTCTTTATCAGTTGGCTGTTTCAGTAAAGCTAACAGACAGTGGATCCATTATAAGTTCATATATTCATTAATTTGTGGTGTCCTGAGGATTTTAATCAGCGCTTCATATGGTATGCATAATTGATTTAGTAGCAAGTTTTGACAGTAGATTTTCAGTTAGTTACATTTAAGTTTATAGATATAAGAAGATCTTAACACAAAAATATTATTATATCATTATTAACCGAGAGAGGTTCCTCACCACAATGAATATATTTTGCCAGCACACACAACTGAAGGCAAATCGTAGAGAGTAACGTAAAACATTAAATGCAAAACATTAAATTCTGTTTAATGTTATCTACTTCATCATCCCATTCGTTGAAAACATTACCAGAAATGCCCAGCCACTACTGTAATTTTAAAATACTGAAATCAAAAACTGAAATTAAAATAACGCGAAATTGGTATTACCCTTTGCTTAAGACTTTGCTCTAAAAAAAATTATATGAAATATGGCGGTCCACTCAGAATTATTAACTCGTGCGATTCCAAAACGCAGTGTAACAACGATAGACTTTGACACACAGGTCTTGAAGCAACATGAAATAGATTAACCCCCTCTCAAAGAACAACTTACCCATCGACACTGGGAGGTGACGTACGAGGAATGTCAATCCAGCGAACAGTCTTGAGACGGTCATCCCAGTCCATGACCTCCTGTTGAGCTTGCTCCAGAACAATCTTTGTCACTTTACATTTCATTTCCGAGGATTTGATATTGACAGATTTGTCAGCCTTAAAGGACACCACCATATCCTTAGTACTTCCGTTCAGTAGATGTCCCACCTGGGGGGAGAACTTGATCTGTGGATGGTCGGGCCAAACAAATCTGACAGTTTCCGTATCCGAGTGATTCGTCATCGAAAAAGTGAGAGTGCGTTGATCGTTTATGTGACAGTCGCCAAATCTTACATGGTTAGAGAGCGCAGCTAGAAATAACATATAAATTAACATAATACAATCACGAATACTGAAGATATGATTATATCAATTCTCTGTTCATACAGTCAACATAAATTATGCCAGAACTGAGAAGAAGAAGAAAATTTATTATGCTACACATGTACACAAATATGCAATTCAAACTGATTTAGTCAAAAAAATAAAAGTTTGGCCAAGAAATCTAAATGAACATAGTAACAATATATTCAATTTCCTATAACTTTACTGAACACGTGCAACATTGAGTAAATTATATGAAAACTTCTAAACCAAGTAGTCTCAGTATTTACCAGCGACATCATCACCAGCAACGACTGCATCGTCCAAGTCGGCAGACGACAGGAAACTCTCCGGCACATCCACAGTGATCATGTCCTCATAACCTTCCCCAACGAGCTGGATCAACGAGTCTTCGTACAGATTCCCGAGCACCGACACACGAACTTGTCCTTCTGATCTCCGTGCCAGTTTCGCTTGGAACCGAACTTCAAACGATGCCGACTCACCGACTTCCAACACAACGGTGAACAACTTTTTGTGTGCATCTGCAGCAAATGCAAAATAAATTGCAACATGATTTCAATTAAATAAATACAGAATTTCAATAGTATTATATCTAACAACAAATCAGATAATGATTGTCACATGTTATACAAGTAAAACATTTAAATCAGCTAGACTGTAGAGTGTAGACCACCGCTATTCTTCTTGCCTTTAATTTACACCTGTCAGATCAGATCAAGTTTATGTTTGAAGAAATTATCTCGCGATAAATTTGAGGAGAACAATTTGAAACATATCACTACAGGAACAAGTGTGATTGTTTTGTTTAATCAGATCACACTTGCTCTACTTACAAGATGTAAACATTATAGTGATTACAGTAATTTCTACAGTAAATACAATAAGTAACTTTTCTTGTTACCATTTCTTAGCAGTTCTCAGCAAATCAAACGCAGCATCGTCTCTTATACACAATTATGAATGTAAACAAAATTTAATTTTCATTCATTAAATTAACATTAATAAATTATTCAAATAATTCTTATTAGGGAAATAAGAATTATTAATCACTAATGATGATGAAGAATACACACAACAACGTGACAGGTCTTCCATGACTTGTCCAAAACATTGCAAAACATTCGCCGTGCCCACTAAAGAGTATTTCAAACTAAATTGCAACATGAAACTTCGTAACTGAGATATAACTGACCATCATGTAGGCGTTCAGCGTTGGAAAGATTATCTACAGTCGGTCTGATGGTAAACACCTCATCAGGATCAATCAGGCGAATGTCGACCTATAGTAACACACGCACCAGAAGTAAGTAAGGATAAGGGCCCAGTCAAAGGGGGGGGGAGCATGGGCCTAGGGCCCCAATAAAGTTTCTTTGAAAATTTGTTGAAAGTTTTATTTTCAGAACATTTTGACTCGACAATATCCTCCCCGGCTCTAAATTTGGACCGTCGTTACTCCCACATCATTCGACTGTGAATTTTGAACCACCATTACCCTGCACATTCATACAATTTTAGACCATCGCTACGCCCCAACTCGTCAAAATTTTCAGGTTTCAGAAATTGCCAGACCACCCACAAAACGAAATTTCTGGGTACGATTATCAGCAAAGATTTACATCGGCCTTCAAAACTTGCCAAATCTTTTCTAAATAACAATCTCTATGATATAACAAATTTAGTTTAAAGCGATGGCGCTTAGTCAAATCACTACAAAACTAAGGCAAGCAAATAAACAACATCTATCGGTGTTCACTTTGGCTTCAGAAATAACTGTTAAATAAACTGCAGCTAATAATAATAATTGTGCACACATGCAATACAAACAGATATGACATAGCTACAAAATTTTAAAAAAATGCATACAACTTTAAGAAATAAGATTTTTTAAATAAACTGTATTGGCGAACCTTGCACGTGAGAGTGCCATCATTAGAGATGCGAATGGGCATTGTCTGGGCACGCCCAATGAGACTCTTTCTGAACAGCATCAATGCCTGGCCACGCTTGTTGCGCAGCGCCGGCTTCATGACGGTCACGTGGGGCAGGTTCCCTTCTCCACAGATCTCAAAACTCAAACTCCGCCCTTTCGGCTGATTCTGAGGAACGGTTTCGATAGACGCCTCAAAGACGGCATTGTACGACTGAAATATCAAGTAAGCAACTGAAATATTAAATATCTGGTAATATATTTTCATTACTGGAAGGACCTTTGGGCACCCACCCGTGCTCATCTGGCCTAGTCAGTCGGTGGTCACGTCGTGCGTAGTAAAACGTAAGACAAATAACCATCGCTAGGATCTGTCTGCGGACAGAGCACTATCATCATCATCATCATTATCATTAAAATCATCATTGTTTTACCGTCTATGTAATTTATATATATAAATATATTTCTTATATATTCACAGAATATATTACAGACTTGTTACAAGTAGGTGTTATGTAAATCTTACATCAGTCTTACTTTAAATAGCTCGTTTTCTTCACATGTTCTTTATATTTTTTAAGATAGGCAGCTGAATTAGGCCTTCCTAGTATTGATCACATGTTGTAAGATCCCATGCCTAGATAGATTAAGAAGGGAATTGCAGCAAGCCTGCTTGAGACTAGTAGGAATTCGCGACTTCGAGGCATTTTCCTCACGAACTTATCTGCCAGCTATTATAAACTGCCATATAAAATTACCTGCAGCTGTTAGCATGAACAACCCTTGCAACAATAATATCAATATTGATAGCAAAAAGATTCAGAACAGCAACCTGCATTGCCGAAGGACTGAACGTCACGGTTGCGTAGACAAATCCGTGCGATGAGATTTGTGTGCGAGCTGGTGAAACTTCGAACGCTTCCAATTTCACACCCTTCACAATCGGCTTCAACGCGAACACAACATCGCACGGAATTTTCTTCAAGTTTGAAATCTTAAACCGAGCCTTCGTCTTGGAACCGACCAGTACAGTAGCGAAGACGAATCTCCGTTCAGCCTCCCCGTACAGGCCGCCGCTTTCCAGCTGCAAAACATCCGGACCAATGGCGATCGTCTTACAGATACGATGCTCTTCGAAGATTGTGCTGATGTCATCAGTGTTGATTGTCGGTATGCTAGCCTCTGCCATCAATCGGTATGGAATTCCACCTGGATTGTCTTTTGTATTTCGCCCAATAATCTCAATCGCTAAATCCTGAAAGATTAATCAAATAAATATTATTTTGATTAAATAAATAGACGGTACATAAAATCACTACAGATTTCTATTCAATTTAGACTTCCATTTAGGCAAGGAATTCTAGAAATCTATTTTTCTCTTTCACTTCATGACTTATTCACAGTTAATAGCAGTCGACAGTTAATAATTGTTCAAGTCATAAATAAATGGTAAAAATGGTATAAATATATATAAATGGTATGCATTTCCAAAAATCACAGAAAAAATACATACATTAATATGATCAATATTGTCAACGAGTTAACAAAAGTATTATCAAAAGCTGAAATTGATCTCACTAACCAAATACGATCAGACATTTTTCAGATTGTCACCATTGTACTGATCTCACATGACAAAAGAATAAACCGTCCCATTCAAGTGAACAAAATGCCAGAATAAGGCTTTCAGTGTGTCAGTTCTGATTACATAGAACAGCTTACCACTGTCTGACTGTTGTTCACTGCCCTCCTTCAGCAACTCTCTGAAGACAAACTACTTTCTTCAAGCGTTCTCCACAACTTTTATTTGCTTTTACAACACCACCTAATCCGCGATTCCTGAGAAGTTAGTCTGTTTAAATGTATGAACATGAACACTTGGTTAGCAGAAAGGTGAATGTCACAGCTGAACAAGGCACAGTTGAATCTCTGACTACACTCTGGCTTCTACTCAACAGTTGAACATCTTCCTAGTATCTTACCTCTACTATCTTACTACTATCTTACCTTTACTATCTTACTACTATCTTACCTTTACTATCTTACTACTATCTTACCTTTA
>JAQFYQ010000590.1:0-16205 GCA_034694885.1 Buchholzia appendiculata | reverse complement strand
GTAGAAGAGCATTCAAACTCTATATGATATATCTACCCGTAGTGTAAGGTAGAAGAGCATTCAAACTCTATATGATGCACCTACCCGTAGTGTAAGGTAGAAGAGCATTCAAACTCTATATGATATATCTACCCGTAGTGTAAGGTAGAAGAGCATTCAAACTCTATATGATGTACCTACCCGTAGTGTAAGGTAGAAGAGCATTCAAACTCTATATGATGCACCTACCCGTAGTGTAAGGCAGAAGAGCATGATAAGATTCTTGACTTGTAGCAGCAGTGCTGTGTCTGTGCAGAAGCCCTGAAGATGAAACAATTTACACATAGATAGATAAAACAGATGTAAGCAATGTAAAGTTATCAGTATTTCAAATCCAAAAGACGACAGTGTCATGGGTAACAATGGAAAGACAAACTGCAGTAATGAAGGCCTGAAATATGCAGATACTCTTTTCAAGCATTCACTTTAGCTGCATCTCTTAAAGACTAATAATAATGGGACACCGAAATCAAAGTCTAAAGTCATAAACAGCAAAGCATTTCAATTAGCAAGGACAGGCTAAACATAATTCACCAATTATAATATTTAAATAAGTAAAAGGCAACTTTCATAGCGAGTTCTGGAGATAGCCAGGAGACAAGACGATGGTAATAAATTATATTATCAAGTCCGTAACCAGGATTTAATTCTGAAGGGGTTTGGACTTTTCTCCAGAGTTCCATTTTAGTGGGGGTTGACAGTGCAAAAGTTAGACTGACCTTTTAAAAGAAAACATTTCAAAACGTTTAGCCAGAAAAATTTGTTTCACGGGTTCAGAACCTGTAAACCCCTTTCTAAATATGGCCTTGGTTTCAATCTAAAATTGCAATGGTCTCACTGCTATGATAGATAAATTTAACCAAATCAGGTCATATCAGCTAACAAATCACTGTTGAGGGAAGCCATCCCCTTTATATCAATATCAAATGAAATATCAAATGCTTTCAGACTATGAAGTAAATGATAATTTATTAAAGTCTATCAAAGGGGATGGATGTAGAAATGAGAGTCGGTCGTACAATGTGTGTTCGTAGGACTGCGACGATCTTCGAGAGAGCCGTGTCCCAGAGTTCATCGAGGTACGCCTGATTGACCAGACCCGTCGTCGTGCTAAGTATGTGATCCTCAACCACAAAGAACCTACACACACACAGTCATCCTCAACATCATCACTAGCTATAGTCAGTCTTTAACTGCCACAAAGAACCTACACACATCCTCAACATCATCACTATTTATAGTCAGTCTTTAACTGTCACAAAGAACCAACACACACATCATCATCAACATCATCACTATTTATAGTCAGTCTTTAACTGTCACAAAGAACCTACACACACATCATCATCAACATCATCACTATTTATAGTCAGTCTTTAACTGTCACACAGGGTTACATGCCTCTAACAATGGAAAGTTTTCCTTGTCCGCAGGTCATGATTATGTGCATCGTCAGCACATGGGGGATGTACATGAAGCTTATGATATAACTGTGCTAGCATGAACCAAGCAATGTACAACACGTCGAACTGGACCAGCAGGAGTCAGGTCAACACACAGCCATGACTAGCGCACGTCATTCCACACGTATGCACCACGCATAACTTTTGTGCAAGTATTCACGTGAAGGGTGCTGAATTTGATACAATTAATGAATATTGGTCACTACACCTTCCCTCCATGATCACAAAATAAAACAAAATTTAATGGTAGAACATTCTTTCAGCAAAAGAATTTTCTAAACATCTTTCGATTTCCTTTCTATAACTGACGGCTTGGTCTAACAGTAACTAAAACATGAATCAATTACTAGTTTCCTCTTGAACAAATTCAGGAGACTTAAGATCGGGTTTGGTGAATAGCTAGCTATTTCTTCAACCCGATTGGTGGTAACACCTCTCACGCTAGAACTGGCCTCAGGGAAGGATCAAGTTATTGCAACTTGTCTTCAACTTGATCCCACCACTGGAGGCACTAGTGTGACTCGATAGTCCCTGCAAAATATTTCATAGATTAATACTGTCAAACCTCTGACAGTTCTCTCCTTTATCAGCAGTTCTCTCCTGTAAAATTCCTGGGGAATTTCACAGAGAAATCTTTCTCATCGTGACGGCGGTAGGGAACCGAGTCATACGTGTATTTGATAAAGTTGAAATTGCAACCAAAAACTGGTAAATAAAATCTAATATAACCCTATAAATCTAAAATAACCAATTCTCAGTATTTAGTACACAGAAATTAATCCACAGTTAATATACAGGCAGACACAGAAGCTGACTGAAAGAGTGTAACTAATGACTGAACAACCGACCCAACGATGTCGTAGAAGTACGTCTTGTATCCTTCCAGAGTGTCGTGCTGCACACAACGCAACAACAAACAATGACATTAGTTGCATGTCTCAACGTAATCTCTAACTCATCAAATACTTGTTGCTTTTGCTGCTGTAATAAATTAATCAAAATCAACAGTTGGTCAAATTACCAACAAATAGATTATAAACATTTACAAATAATTAGTTATGGTAAACACAACGATTATTATTTAGAAGCTGTATAATATGTAGAGTATTCCACTCTCTTTTTGGTATAATGTTGACCCGAAGGCATAATGCATGACACTTGGGAATCTATAGCAAAGAAGTGCAGGCGAGCGAATGAGCTTTAACCAGTCGTTAGAATCTCAGTCATGGCTCAGTTGCTTGCTGCACTTTGATCTGGCCATTTTCAAAACTTGGAACAATTTCGTCCAATTGAGAGGTATTATCATTGCAACATTGGCACTTACTCAACACATTGCAAGCATCCAAGGATAAATCTTCAACCACTAATACACACAGGCACATGTGTACAAGCAATTGTTCCAAAGTAGCTTACACATTCTGACATACATACAAGCATACATTTCTCAAGTCAATTATACAAGAGTTAATTAATTCAGCTAATTAATTAATCCCTGATACACAAAGACATGTATGTATGAATACAAAAAAATCACTTAAACTTATGCATAAAGACATACAAGCAATCATACATCACTTAAACTTACACATGCCCCCTTCGTAATCTACATCACTAAATCTATGTTCCAATGATTCCCACAGATTGGCATATTAATTTAATTTATTGTTAGAGGTTATATGCGTCAAAAATGATTCAACAATTCAAACTCGCATACAATGGAACAAGGCTGTCCATGAATTTAAAAAGTATAGACTATATCATTTTCGCCCATACATATGTGAAATAACTTATGAAATTTTATCAATTAGTCTGTTATAATCTAATCAACAGAATGAGGGGCTACATAATGATAATTTACAGTACCAGAACATATTTACGATGACATATGTAAAGTATTGACACAAAAGTGATCTACAATTCCCTTGCATGCAGTTCTGTTGGATTACACGACTGTAAGTACAGTCAAGCAACCTCCATGACTTAAACAGTGCTGTCATATCACTGAACAAATCTTATGGATGCCTTACTAAAGCTAACAAGAAAAGACACAAAACATACAAATAAAATTATAGACAATGCTGCTAGAATAATAATTAAAGGAGAAAACAAACGAAAAGTTCAAAAGGAAAGGCTACATTTGAAGGCAAGAGTAAAAATGACATCAGTGCAAATATCTAAGAAGGATGATAGAGAAAGGCGGATATGCCCGTCGTGTTTTTGTCAGCAGTGTACCTCCTCGTACCTCCTATGTCAACCGTTTTATTCAGATTTAAAACATTCGTAACATGTTGCAGAATTGAACAGCTGTTTCAAATCTGATACATAAGAGACGTGACGGTTTATTATGAGCTAATAACACTATAATAAACTTAAACTAATTAGTAGACAATAGATTCCAACTCTAACTGAAATGTCAGTTTATAATCAGTCATGCAATAATTCTATCATGAGGACAACCAGACTATTAATAACATTAAGATCATCATCATTCCGCAAGTATAGACTTTCAGGAAATGTTTGCGCCATACACAGGTCTAGATTTCAATAATGTCCTTAAGGGTTGATTGCAGCTGAATTTTTCCGGTTGCATGCCATTGCAGATGCCAACCTGTACCGGTAATCGAGTGATTTCTTTTCCTCGGAGAAAATTATTCTGCTTTTTGATTTTGTAGCGACAACAAGCACAAGCTAACTCCACCACCATGAAAGAATCGAAGAGTAGATGGTAGTAGTCTACACTCATGCTACAGCAGCTCTGATCAGACTACTAGCCCTTAGTCGCCTCTGCGACATGCACTTTACCGGGTTTTGCAGTCGTAGTTTTCTCAACATCCCCCCCACACCACCACAGGGAAGAATTCAAAACAAGACTACATAGCCATAATTAGCTAATTAGAATTAATAACTACAATTAATCAATTAGAATTAATGACAAGAATTAAAACATTAAGGTAATCATGAATAATAAAGTGTGTAGTAAATAAAGCTGCATTGTGAGACAGTAGACTTACTGGTATTGGGTCGTTACCATGGGACTGTACGGCGCGCCTAGCCTGGTCCTATCAGCAGTGAGATCAGACAATGCACAACTTACAGTCTAACTAATGTGCTTCTTTCAACAGAGAAATCAATCAGTAACAACATCAAAAAGACTTCATTACATAATGCATGCCAAAGAATCAACCAATCAGAGACATTCGTACATCAACATGCTTCAAAATAACACAAATGAATCGAGTGCATCGCTTAAATAGTCTAAAAATAATGTATTTTTAAGGTGTCTAATCTTGTACAAATTCTTGCTCTAGTGCACTTAAAACTTCCACTGAGTTCCGAGAAATCAGAAAGGTAAACAGATACACAAGGCTGTACGAACCGATCCTCTCAATTCATCACAACAACGCGAACCTTAAATAAACTCATCTTTAGAAATAAATATATTAACAAAATAACTAGAAATATATGGTATAATTATTAATTGGTAGTCGGCAAAACAATTTGCACACGTCTGCAGAATAAACAGCAACGTCACTGAAAGATTAAACATATTTATTTGTGCAGTAAACAAGGATCAATATATATCCTAAAACTTTGCTCTGTGGATCATTCTAAATTTTTTTTATTAAAGTATAAACAATTTCACAATCAATTCTTTAAAATAAGAAAAAAATTACAGTAATAATCAGACATAGCTGAATTACAGCCGTACTAACACAACAAACAAGCAACTTACAAACACTAAATGTTCTATGGCTATAACCACAGACATTTCACCTGAATTAAACAGTGTTAATTGACAATCAATCACATAGTGCTAATTGATGATCAACTACTTAGTGCAAATATTTAACTAAGAACAATACGATATAGACAATTCTAGCCTTAACAAGTAATTAATTAATACTTAATTATTACACCAAATTGTGTACAATCAAGTAGCAATTTAACAAGCATGTGTTCACCAGATTTTAACCCAATAAGTGTGTTACCATTATTCATTACATCGCTATCTACGTCAACATCAACTCTGTCACCGATGACTTAACCACTATCAAGGGGAAATAAGACACAGCTTTGCCTCCTCCCCCAAAAAAGGCCAAAAAACATGTAAACTTTAATATTAATATCAGCTTAAATATTAATTTTAAGAACAATTATGATATATTTATATAAATTTCACACAAAAAGATTTTTCTGGAATCCAGATAAATCATGAGAGACTGGAGGAAACTGTAGTAGGGATAAATGGATGGAGAAATGCTCCAGAAAATCCCAACAACAAGCTGCAGAAAAAAGTTAATGTAAACAATACCCGATGCTAACAACAACAATGACAACAACAACAACAACAACAACAACAAGAGTAACAACGACAGTGCATGCGTGCAGGCAGAGAGCGTAAGTGTACAGACCATGCTGGACGGAGGTTGCAGGGCGAGTCGCGCTTGCTTTCGTCGCTGTTTACGGTAGTACGACTCGAACGTGTCCTTTGTACCCTGTGTGCACACATACACACATCACACACACACATCATGGTCATCAACATCTCCTTGGAAAGGTTAGGCGTACATCAGAATACAAAGAGTGCTCACTTTCTCAGCAATAACAATCAATACAAACCATACAGCTTGAGAATCATCACAGGTTGAGAGAAAGGCAAGGACACATACAAAAAAGACATGAAGAGAGAGAAACACATCGACAGAGAGACAAAGACAAAGAGCGAGATTGAATGCACGAGACAGAAAGCATGAGAGAGAGAAACAGAAAAAAGATAAAGAGAGAGAGATAATGAGAAGGACAGACAATGAGTGAAAGTGAGTGAGAGAATGACACAGAGAGAGAGAATGACAAAGAGAGAGAGAATGACAAAGAGAGAGAGAATGACAAAGAGAGAGAGAATGACAAAGAGAGAGACTAACCAGTACTGAGTAGATGTGCAGGCATCGGTAGACAGGTGAGAAATCAATCACATCTTGTGCACTCATGCTCTGTACACAACACACAACACACTTGTGCACTCATGCTCTGTACACACAACACACAACACACTTGTGCACTCATGCTCTGCACACACAACACACAACACACTTGTGCACTCATACTCTGTACACAACACACAACACACTTGTGCACTCATGCTCTGTACACACAACACACTTGTGCATTCATGCTCTGTACACAACACACTTGTGCACTCATGCTCTGTACACACAACACACAACACAGGTTCTTTCATTCCATACTCTAATTGTGGACTTATACTTAATTATGGGCTTATACCCCAAAATAGACTTATCTATATAATTGTGGGTTTACCTCAGTTTCCCAAAAACTCATAGCCCACTTTTCATCAAGTCTTTTCACTCCTGCCTTATTGCCGTGTGCAATTTATTGCAGATATGACTATGTGAGATTGTCAATGTATAACCATGTCAATGGGCGTGCATTCTAAACCTGTCCTTGGACAAAGCACCATATTTATCCGTACCTAGCATACGCTATAAGTAAGCATTGTAAGAAACCAATCAGGGTTATCGCACAACAACAACAACAACAAGCACTAGTAGCAACGACAACAAAGACATAATCAAACTCATTACTCAATCTTCAATGATGAGCATCATTGAAGAACACAGCACAGAAAGCAACCATTACATCAGCATTAGGTGGATATTACTAAACAAGAGTTCAATAACAGAAGCAGACTAGTCTACAATCTATTAGAAAAACTGTTAAGTTCAAAGAAGTCAAACGTACATCTTCACTATCCGGAGTCTCGGCGTCATCATCAAACGGATTCTTGCGTACAATCCCATCAGTGGCAGGCGCGCCAAGCAAGCCATTCCGAGTCTTCAGCTTCTCCGTCTGCTTGTCCGTCTCACTGGAGAAAGGGTTCGGAGGCGCTGGAGCGTGACGCTTCTTTGCTGTCAGACATCCCAGAGCTGGGTTCATTGAATTCTCTTGCGCAGTCTGATGCCAAAGAGCAAAGAGAAGTTAACAGAAGCTAGTAAGAACTGAGAAAGAGAAGTTAACAGAAGCTAGTAAGAACTGATATGATAATGTACCAGGAAGATTCCTCCAGGCATGCATTATAGAGACACTAAAGCAAGGATAGAAGTAGAGGAGGAGGAGGAGGAAAGATGAACAACATTCGATAGATTGAACGACAGAAGACAATTGAACGAACAATCTCAGTGCAGATCATGGTCACTGACTATGCTGTACTTTCACAACAAAAAACAATTCAATTGCGGTTGTGAGGCCTAACTCTTAACTAGATAACCATTCCCATGAATCAATCACATCAGGGTTGCAAGTCTTGCAAGAAAAATGAAAACTCAGGATCAGTACGAAAGAATTTAGAGGAGAAAGATAAATCTGAACAAGGAACAGAAGCAAAGTGTTCAAACAACAAGTAACACTTGTAAGAAACTGACTGATGATCACAGAAAGCACGAAGATAAAGAAGAGGAAATGAAGAAAAACAAACGAAGAGGAAGGAAAAATCTCACAGCAACCAGTGCACGAGTGTCTTACCTGTCTCATGGCTATCTCCCCAATGTGAGACGAGTGTCTTACCTGTCTCATGGCTATCTCTCCAATGTGAGACGAGTGTCTTACCTGTCTCATGGCTATCTCCCCAATGTGAGACGAGTGTCTTACCTGTCTCATGGCTATCTCCCCAATGTGTGATGAGTGTTTGCGGATGCTCTCCAGGAAGTCTTTGAGGTCTGACATGGACGACTCTTTGATGCTGTCTCGCATGCGAGGAATGGTCTGACACATGGCCTGAGAGAAACGGTACTTGCTGACTCGTGGGAGGTACGTGTGTTCCAACTGCTCGAGGGTCTTCAGAGCTGGGTAGTAACTGTACACCACACATCACAAACTGTACATCATCATCACACATCACAAACTGTACACCAACATCACACTTCACAAACTGTACACCAACATCACACATCACAAACTGTACACAAACATCACACTTCACAAACTGTACACCAACATCACACATCACAAACTGTACATCAACATCACACATCATAGGCAACAAACTGTCCACTCAAGGTACAAACTGTCTAAGTAGAGTACAAATCTGTTTACTTCCTTGAAGTCAAACTGTTCACAACATGAATACCACGGAACAAAGTAAAGCCGTGATGTGAATGATCAGTTAGTTAGTGATGTACACACAACTATGAACCCATATAAATAATCTCAATAGAATTCACTGGAGAGGTTAGGCATAGTTGGATATCTCATTCCGCCCTTATAAACACCCAGCTAGAGGATGATAAGCTGATAAATGAGCTGATTGATCATGCACTAATAAGTTAGAGGACAATAGCCTGATCAATCAGAAGCACCAGTGATAAGTTAGTAAATTTAATTATAACCTTCATTTTCACAAAGTCTACATCATCACGAAAGCAACGAACATCCCATCCCAGACTGTTCACATCAACCCCCATGATCACTCGTCAAAACATTCACCTCATGTGATCAAGACACAAATTGTAGGAGCCCGGGGCAAGGGTTGAACCCCAGTTAAAATTTCTTTCAAACTACTACTACCTACGACATGACGATGGATTTGGCTTATTAAAAGACTGAAAATAAATCTGAAGACTTCAAGTCATGCAGTAAGTTTACAAACCGTTTGCTAGCCATCTGTTCCCTTAGCTTGCCATACATCTCCAGAACTACACAACAAACAGTGCAAAGAGTTCACAGAGTAGAACTATACAACAAACAGTGCAAAGAGTTCACAGAGTAGAACTCACGACAGCATGGACATTGTACACAATACTAAAATACTAAGCGCAACATATTTACTTCATAACATACTACGCTGTAACACATAGCCAATACAACGCACAAGGAATTTTTGAAAGAACCTACCATAGGTCGTTGAAAAACATCCATGAAGGAAAAACAGGTGCAACTAAACAGGATAATCCAAGACGAGTAGCTCAACTTCTCATTTACTCCAGCACTTAAACGTCATCAACTTCAAATCTATCCATCAACTCTTTTCCACTCATAATCTCACAAAAACATAGCAAATCCTTAATAACTATGATACAAATACAAATCTTCTAGTCTTACATACAATAACTGTAACATGACAACGTCACTAAGACGTTGGCTACAAACCTGGCAGACACACGGCTAACGTCTCGACAGCCGACTCGATGTTCTTCTGAATCTTTCTGTGCTTGACAAGCTCCTCCCCCTTCGCCAGAACTTTCTCACCGGACTTCTGTAACTCACGATTCGTTATCTGGATCTCCGTCTGCGCGAACAAGAAACAAAGAACATTCAGAATATAAATCATTTAGACTAACATGCTAGAAGCGAACGAGGACTCTGGTTTAGACAATAATTAGAAATAAATACTTGAGAAAACTCAATTGCACTTAGCAATTATCAACAAGTGGCTTGAAGTTAAAATGGGACAAACTATCATTGAACCATAAACTGTGTACAGATAAACTATGACTAACCGTAATTTTAATACACTGCATGGGATACTGTTAGGGTCAATGTTGGGGTTAGGGTCATAATTTGAATTTTGGTTGCCGTTAGGGTAGTGGTTGGGCTTATTGAACGCTTTGCCAGCCCTGAAATCTTAAATTTCAAACTTTTTAAATTAATTGAACATGTACCTGCTGATGTTTTCTCATGCAGTGTATTCAAATGTAGGAGAACCCTAACTCTTTCTCCAAGACAAAGAGAGTCAATTTATCAATAAGACTTCAAGTCCAGATATCATTCTACATGTGAGAAGCAGCATTACCTTGAGCTTGTCGACGTCGCCCCGCACCTGCAGCAGACTATGAACGGACTCAATGAATCCCTGGTAATGATGATTACACATTCTCTCAATCTCTTTATTGTGAGCCTTTATACGGGCGTCAAGCCGATCCAGGAACCTTTCTGGCTCCGCCCCCTCGTACACAGACCTAAACAACAACAAAACAATCATCAATTTAGCATAATGATTCGTATTATAGTCCATCAACGGGTACTGTAATTAATAAAATAAAATACTTGATGCAAGCAAGTTGCTTAATTATGCCACTACCTTGCTTGCATATCTGTTGGTGTAATTCAAGTTTTAATATAACTAATAATATAATATAGGCCCACAGGGCTTAGTCGCTACGTTCTGAAATGATATCAACGTCCAATTACTGAAAACTGAAATGACAAAGCTGAAATTAAATATCATGCAACGCAACTGCATTTTCGTTCACAAGTTTCTATGATTTATGCTTAGTTAGATGAATCGTGTTTAAATACTATTACCGTATCTGAAGCAAAACTTCACACATGAACAGGCGACGGTGTCATCTTATCTCACTAATGACAGCCTACTTGGATCAATATTGGATCTGACAACTGACGACTACCATCTACTTATGTCTTACTCATGCTAACAAATAGGGAAACAATTCTCCTCTTAGCTAAATTAAAGCATGACTGTACCCAACCAGTTCATGTACGTCTTACTTATGATATACAAATTAAAATAACTAAAATGGAAAGGGATGTCGTATCAAGAGTTAAGATAGACGAAGAAGAGTGACCCCAAGTTACGGGTTAGAAAGTGAAAGCAATGCCCCCCTCTACCCTTCTAACACCAGGCCTACCTGAGTGCAGTGCCAAGGTGTCCATCCGTCGACTCGATTTCGCTGACTAGAAGCTCGTGCTGCTGCGCCACGGGATCCTGCTGAGCGAGGTCCGCTTCCGTTAAGAGTATCGCCTGAAGTCCGGACACCTCCCCTTTATTCGGCGTCCGGCTCGTCGCCATTGCTTCGATCTCACGTATCAATGATATGTGTAACTTATGTGACACGTCTAAACATTAGTTAATCTTAAACTACCGAACATCATACGGGTTACAACAAGGAGTTTGATTAGGCAACAAATTAAATTTTAAATAAATAAATCAAGAATTTTGTTATTTGTCTATAATATTATTTTCGACACATTATCGCTCACATTCTGAACGACTGAAGAAAAAAATGAATGAAAAAATGAACAAGGACAAGCAAATTGAAGCAATCACCGACAAATTTTTGTCCATTTACAGTGATTTACTATCCAGTTTATGCCAGTGATAGCCAAATCGATTTATTTAACAACAAAAAGCTCTTTATTATACTGCTTATGCGATGAAGGCTGCGCGTATGAATGTATTTCAATGTTTAGAAGCAGCTGATGCAGTAGGCCTACCTGTTTGGGATTGGTATTTGGTAGGCCTACCATCAATTTCGTTTTTTTGTCAAATGTTGTCAGAGCATTGTGCTTTATTAGCCTTGTGTATGAATTAATCAAATCTGTTTCTGGACGTCTTTGAGATTACAAGCAATGCTTAGCGTAGGACATTCTGATCAGAAATAGTAAACTAGGCTATGAACCCCGTACCGTACCACGCTTATCGATGCATAGGGCCCAAATTCCCTCCCAATGCATGACGTTAAATCACGTTAAATGTCCATGGCTAAAGCATACTGCTTAATATCGTGTAGGCCTATATTACATAAAACAAGTCAGAGATATATATTAATACGTTCTGTAAATGTGTACTACGAGCCCAAGCATCGAAAATAAAGTAACGTAATTGTGGCCTAACAGTGAACCCGTCAACAGCTGAAAAAACTTGTTCCCCTGCGACAAACCAGAGAAACACACACTAGAGCAATTAGGGTATGCTTGAGCACACGCTTTCATCCAAATAAACATGAATACAAGTAATACTATTCAGTCTAGCTACTTCCGTCAACCGCAATGTGCCTGTTATGACCTATTGCTACTGAAAGGCTTGATTATACTGTAGTACTAGGCCAAACCACGCTGAACTCATGAATTTTAATGAACGTCAGAATGCAGCAATCGCTGCAGGCTCACTGTTTACATGAGAACACAAGGCGCGATGTGTGACGACGTACAGTAGCTAGGCTACTTCGATCATGCGAGTCGGCAGATTACAAACACAATACTATAGTTTCGATCTACTCTACATTATATTACAATTGTTACAATTCTACTTATTTACAATAATTACAAGAAGGATAAGGAGCAAGGCAAGGTCATGACCCCAGTCTGCGCTAAGGGCTATTCTTTCCTGTTGGACTGAGTCAGAAGGACAACCGACGGCGGAAGACTTGCAACTGAAGCCTATCTGACGTCTTAAACATTAGTTGCTTTCAACTAATATTTGACTGTACCACAACTGCACCACAATACTAGATTTGACTGTACCACAATGCTAGATTTGACTGTACCACAATACTAGAGGCGTGTGGATAACTCCCACTCAGAAGACTTTATAAAGATCTCTTTTATCCAAACAGTGGCTGGCATCTCTCTTTTTATACTCTACTTCATCATGTGCCATCATCTCTAGATATTGCTTATTACCTGGAGAATCTGTGCATATGGCTTTTTAATCACCAATTCTTATTGTCAACACTATGAATCAACATGATTGTTTATAATCTGTGATTATCATCATCAACAGGGTTTCTACTCCCTCTATGTCAGTAGTCACTGCTAACTCGCACAGAACATGGACTGAGTAAGTCTTGTCTTACAAGATGGGCCTGGCCGACAGTTACTTGTGTGAATAGGGTGACTATCACACCATGTGTCATTTTGTTAATTCTTGCCAATTGAACAGGTTACAGGAAGGTAGTGCAGCACTGCATAGGGAGGCATACTGTGTTGCCAATGAATGCCGGATTGCACATGGAATGTAATGTAAGGGGGAAATAACATCCTCAAACTTACATATTATTATCACATCTTCTCTGATTATATGATTGTATGTAGGTTATCTGGCCTGGATTAGAAGCGAAACAGAAGTTCCTCACTTCACTAGGAGGCAGATAATATTAACAGAGCAATGATTAGGGGCATCACAGCTATTGTAAATTCTGCTGAAGAAAAACTGCATGGTTGAACGCTCACCAGACAGAATAACCCTGCTGGGTTTTTCAATCCAGAAAACATGGCGCTCTATCGTGTGTCTAACTGCAGAGGAATAAAAGAAAGTACAACCACTCTCTGGCATAACTATTTATGTCTTAAAACAGGATTGCAACAGTTTACAGATGTAACACATTTACTTAACTGCAATAAATAGTATACACAAAATAATGCAATGTATAAACTGATCTACAAACTTCGTTAAAAAATTGAAATCTCGATCAAAGCAACATACACACAATTAGCCATACAATTGTCATGCACAGAAGCAGTTCATCATCGCCATATGAAATATATTCAATGTTCAGTTAACATTAGCTATCATCAGACTTTACTTATTGGGATAAAAAGTCACGCTTGAAGTAATCAGTTCTGAGATGTGGGTACACCTAGTTAGTCACTCAACAGCCACTGGTATCACTTAGTTGTAATCACCACTCACATCTCACACCTGACAGGTGTCAGGTGTGAGGACCCCCCACACCTCACACTGATAGGTGTCAGGTGTAAGGACCCCCCACACCTTCCGCTGACAGGTGTCAGGTGTAAGGACCCCCCACACCTTCCGCTGACAGGTGTCAGGTGTGATCACCACTCACACCTCCTAGACCTGGAAGGTGTGATACTCACTCACACCTCCCACTGACAGGTGTCAGGTGTGATGCCCACCCACACCTCTCACTGACTGGTGTGGTATCAGGTGTGTGCTACGATGGACTGCCCACACCAGCCACTTGCGTGACATCAGTGTGACGACCAATCATCTCACATTTATTATAACGGCATGTTGAGATGGCCTTGCGGATAGCGGGCCACGCTAACAAACTTGCAGTTCAAATCGGTCAAGGTTCGCTTCTGTCACGGGTCGCGACGAATGTTTTAGCTATAAATCGCACACCGCCTCTGAACAATTGAGCTTTGCCTACTTGGGACAAATTTCAGGGGCGTGTAGCCTGATCAGAGCTGTGCAAACTCAAACCTTTCGACTGAATACCGACTAAAATATCTGCCCAATTACATACAGTTCACACCTGCTATTTCACAGCCTTCAACAACACAGCAGTCTGTCACACGATCTACCAGGATCCCTTCCTGCAGCACAGTACAACAAAGAACGTGATGATCTCTGTGACGGCTGGGAAAGCGTTCGTGAATCCAAAGATGAACCAGAAGTTGTTGCAAGGCTGATTCTCAAACATGTAGAACGAGAGAGCCACGGCGCCTCCAGCGTGGGCCGCCATAGCTGCAAGCTTGCAGTTAGGGATCATAACAACATTACATTACATACGGAGTAAATAATGTTCACAGCAATAACTGTGCAATTCATGCTTAATGATTTTATTTCAGTATCATCATCGTCATCATCATCATCATCACCATCACTAGCATCATCAACGTTAAGCATCAGTTTCTTTTCTTGCCTGGAAGAGTTCGACGTCTGCAGCACAGGACATTTCTTTTCCACAAATCGTCAAACATATAATTTCATGGAACTAAATAGTTAATATATTCACACGCAGAAATTCTCTGCTATAGAAAGAAAACAGATGCAGGACATAGTCAGGTCATGTGAGAGAGATTTAGAGAATCAGATTGTTTTCTTCAGACCAAGCACACCTATCCAAACCATGCATTCCGTCACGAAGGGCAAGGCACAGCAGAAGCCAAATATGTACCAGTAGGTGTGGCCACACCACGTCTCAAAGAGGAAGAGGACGAGAGTGACAGCACCGGACGCGTGGCAGGCCAAAGCTGAAGTGTGGAGGAGTCAAGGATTGAATCAGTACACATGCACTGTGGTCCAAGTACATACATCACGATAATACGGATATGTTGGAATGCAATTTGAACCCACTTTAATAACAACTAAGCATATAATATAATGAAATTAACCGATATCATTAGGATTCTTGATAAGAATCTGATTTCGTTGTAAGAGATTGCGGTATGATGACCAACAGTTAGTGAATGTGAACTATTGCCTGTGCACACAGAGTTGTATCTAGCTATGAACATCCTTGCTCAAACACGATTCTTCCAGTAAGTGAGTAAATTCCAAAAGAAATAGAGTAGGCTATATTATCAACAACAGTGTCAAAGGATAATCTTCATGGTAGTACTAAGACATTTACTGCAGCATAGGTGCACAAATGTATCAATATGATCATCATTCTGATATTAATAGACACAAAGCCTGTTGAAAAGGCAAAGCAAACATGATGTGTGACTGTGGAACTATCTAGTCGGTGTGCCACAGTGACAAATGTTGGGCATGGTGCAAGGAGAAATAAAATGTTCTGAAATGGGCATACAGATCAAGAAATCAGACGTGAACTGCACCTTTGGAAGAGTCAGAAGAATTGAATGTGAGGTGTCAGGGAGCAGGACATTATCTCATGCTTAAACATATTTTCAATGGTATCAAGGTATTTGTATTCCAATTGAAATCAAGGACTGTTTTGGGAATTATTTCACGTTACAAGCGGATATTAATTATTCTTCTTGTTAGCAGCTGCTTTAATTTCTGTATTAGTCTATTTATTTTACCTTGTTTACTTGTGTTATATGCTGTCATATACGTCCCATTGCCTGTACGGGAAGGACCTTTGGCCGCCCATCCGTACTCATCGGCCTAGTATATGGTGGTGGTTAAGTCGTGCGTAGTAATACGCAAGACAAATAACCATCGCCAGGACCTGT
>JAQFYQ010000589.1:0-16214 GCA_034694885.1 Buchholzia appendiculata | reverse complement strand
AAAATTTTCGCGGGTCAAGACGGGTCAGGATTCTGTGACCCGACCCGACCCACGGACTCTCGGACCCGACCCGACCCTACCCACTGAACTCTGGACCCGACCCGACTCGCGAAATTTCCAAAAATGCGGACCCGGCCCAACCCGACCCGACCCGCGGGTCTACCCGACCCACGTCCAACTCTGGTTTATTGTTTTAAATAATAATATTATTATTGCACATAAACTATAATTGGTCTTAAGTGATGAGCCCTGAGCAGCAGGAGTACCTGAATTGATGTATAATTGAAGTACGCACGTATGTAGGTACGGCGCCGTAGCCAAGATTTCATTTGGAGAGGGGATTTTGACTCCCCAAAAATTTTGACAACTTCGCTCAAAATTTCATTTGAGAAGGTTGCGCTTGAGATTCAAAACAATCTTTTTAAAATATCACAAAACATCGTGATTTTTAGAAAAAAATTCTGTGGTGGCCTTTCTGACCAGACCAACCTCCCCCTTAAATACAGCCCTGTTTGTAGACCTCTTTCTATAGCCTATGTAATTCCTGTCCCTGGAAATCGAAGGCGTAGATCTATATAAGTGCATAAATTTTATAAGCCTATAACTGTTTAGAACATCATAAAATGCGATCTTGTTGAATATTATAAAATCTTACACCATCTTGTTCATAATAATGACGCTAACTGATTTTCGCTTAGTTTCACGAGTGGCAACGTTGATAGACGTAGCAAGCCGCAATAGACAGTTTTGGGATAAATAATTATCTACGTGTTTATATTTCTGTGATTAAACTACTTCCGGTAGGCAGAAAAGCCTCATGAACACCATGAAATAGCTATGAATTGCGCGCTAACCGTGTGTCTATATCTGCGATATTATCGTGCGATAATATCGTACGATAATATCGTACAATAATTATAGCTTAATTACAAATAGGTTTTTAGAGGGACTGTCTACATCTGCGATATTATCGTACGATACAATATTTCTCCCTAGAAGTGCCTGGAAATATCGTCAGATATTATCGCATTGAATCGAAGGGCTTGATTCTATACAATATTATCGTACGATAGTATCGTATCGCACGGTAATCAATATATAGGAATAGCTAGGACTGTCTACACTACGACGATATTATCGTACGATTATCGTACGATAATATCGTCAGACTTTTATAACTTAATTACAAATAGGTTTTGTGTCTACACTACGACGATATTATCGTACGATTATCGTACGATAATATCGTACGATAATATCGCAGGTGTAGACACACGGAACGCTAAATATTTATGATGATGAAGCTACATTAAAACGAATAATAATCAAAATAATAATATAACATTTCAATACTTCAATTTAACAAAAAATATATTATGAAAACGTCACAATGTCATTTTAATTTTAATTATTGCTTATAATATAAAATGTGTATGATTGAATGGTATACTATTAATGGAAGTAGTAATCTCATATCATTATCCAAATCCCAACGATTCCCAGAACAACGATTCGTAGAGCAACATTGCTATATATTAATTACTCCTCCCGTCCTAGGATGTAATCAGCTAATCACTAAATCCCTTATCCGAATTCCTTAATTAATCAATCTATAAGTTACAGTTACAACCTACAGTAACCTACAAGTAACCTACAGTTACAATAATTGATTATCATTATTATTTTTATTTCTATATTATTTTTTTATTACTAAATTATTATTATAACTTAACACCAACGGCCAAAGCGGTATAAATAGCGTTGCTTAATATTAGAAGGAATTTCATTGTTTTCACGCAACTAGTTTTGAGAACAATACTATATCGATCGATGGGTTTCGAATTTCATGGATCATCTTATAGCATTCATTATCATCACATAGGGAAAACAACTATTTAATTCTTGTTATTTAAGTTTTTTTACAACTTCTGCAATATTTAAACATCGTGTAAAATATATTCATACCGAATCTATTTTTTCAAACTTTGCGAGTTGGGGGTTGTTCAACTGCCATCAAGCGTGCGCTCTGCATACACATCCCTTTGCTCCCTCAAGGCCATCCCTCAAATGCCCCTCCCCTCCACATTTCTTTTGACACCAATTCAACATAAACATGATGATTGTTCAAAAACGCCTCGTGACCATTCAACATCATCAACGTGTGTGAATACCATTGTGTTCATTCAGGAGCAAATTTACAAACAGCGAGTAACAACAACGTTTAAACGTTTCACTCGTTCTTATTCAGAACAGGGGTAGGGGGTACGGAGGGGGAGCGGGTAAGAACGGGGAGGTTACATAAATCAGGACCAATCATCTGCTGCTCTGTGTAGTCATTGTGTCAGACGACATAAGAGTTAATGAATGGCCCACTGCCATGTAGTTTATTCTATAATGGTTAACATTCAACCAATCAGAACGGCTTGCCAGTACCACTCAAAACTGCTGGCAAGTCAAGATGTTTAAGAGTCATTCAATAGCGTACCATAGATCAAATACCCTTGGAGTAGCCATTACTTAGGCCCAAAGGCCCTTTTACAGTCTTAACACTTAGGCCTAAAGGCCCAGTACAGCCTCAACGTGAGCATATCACCGAATCCGGCGATAGAGAAGCTTACCCCCATATATTTGACCGAATGATTTTCATTTCAGAAAACACGATGAACACTTGACAACGAAAAATAAGGACTTGCAAATGGCTGGTGTCGCAAAATATTAGCCCGTATCAGTAAATATATTTAGTCAATTCATCATCAACATCAATTGTCCATTTTGCGAAAAGGGAGCGAGATGACACCAAATTGGAGATATGCAACAAATCTATGCAAATTTATCAGCCACATGAGAACATGCAGTGCTTAATGCCCGAGGTACTTTTTGGTTGATGACCCTGCAATCCGGTGAGCAAGCAAGATTTCTTCTCCCTCGACGTCAGTGGTCATTGCTAAACCGCTTTCACCCAGAACAAGGACTGAGCAAGTTCTGCCCGGACTGAGCAAGTCCTGCTGGGACTGAGCAAGTACTGCTCGGACAGCAAGTCCTGCTCGGACTGAGCACGTTCTGCTCGGACTGAGCAAGTTCTGCTCGGACTGAGCAAGTCCTACTCGGACTGAGCAAGTCCTGCTCGGACTGAGCAAGTCCTGCTCGGACTGAGCAAGTTCTGCTCGGACTGAGCAAGTCCTGCTCGGACTGAGCAAGTCCTGCTCGGAATGAGCAAGTCCTGCTTGAGAACACGGGGCCTGGCTGATAGGTGATTTGTGCGAAAGCTGCTAATCTCAAAGCATATCGCATGTTGTGAACTATTACTTTATCTGCTAGTATGTAATAGCCTAACTATTTTGTGTCACATTGACCAACTCAACTGCCATTTAACTAAATGAGTATTAATAGTGGTAACGAGCTATGCGTGGTAATGATGATAAGCATAGAAATAATACATCGGCTTAAAATGCTACAGTTTATTTATTTATTGATTTACAATCGATAAAGTTTGCACATAAACAACTCTCTTAATGATCTCTTAGGTTTTTTATTGTAACATTAAACTACTCAGTGTCGAAACAAGGCGGCACGATAGTAAACAATTCATCGATGATAGCTGTGATGATTAAACTTTAGTGCGCCATCTAGCAGCGAGCACAATGACAACATTAAATTACAATAAACTACGTGTCTATAGCAGCAGCGCTTTCAGGTCGTAAGGCAAAACAGGTCAACAGTGTTTCCACTGTCAAGACGATAAAACGTGTTGCATTAAAATGCAACACTACTAAATGAAAGAATTAAAAAATCGTAAACTGGCTGTGAATAAAGAGCGACCGATAGCTCAGACAGTTAAGTACTCGCCTCGGGTGCTAAATGTCACGGGTTCGACTCCCGTGTTAACGGTCACAAAATCGGACATATTTGTACAAGAAGCTTTACCGCCTCTGTAACCAAATCAGTATAATTTGGTACTTTAGATGCCAATGGTTAGGTAAGCCGACGTGTTTATCTTGCACACTGGCCCCGGTTAGATGAACAATGCATTACGCCAAACTGATGGCTTTGAGAAAAGATCAGCGCACCGACACCGTTATTTATATTTCACTCAAACCAATCGTTCTAGAAACTAAACAACAGTACTAATGATAATTTAGCAACACACACAAAAGTTCACCGCCCTACATCGTGTATCACCGTTCTTACAGCTGCAGTCAGAGTAGCCTTGCAACAGGGCATGATAGCAAAAAGTAGGACTTTCAATATGACAATTCAACCCGGTGTATCTTAGCCAATGACACCGCTAGATGATATCCATATCAAACTCCACGATTGGCTGATGTAACCTAAAGCGGGCAAGCGTTGTAATACTGCCTCCAGGTCAGCGTACGAGTGTACTCGGCCTAGAGGCTTGACGGGAGGTCAAAGGTGAAGATAACAACGATGCACTTTCTAAAACAGGCGACCCTAAACTTTACCCCTCCCCCTCCCGGGCCCTAAGGCAACCTAATCATTAGCCAATCACAAATGGGGTAAACAACAATTCAAAGGGCTTATCTCTTGAGGAGTTACTCACTGCAGCAGAACTCAAGGAGCAGGTTTGAAGTCAGTGCAGAATTTAGAAGCATATGGCAAGATTTCCAACGTGTGACGAGTGACTGACGACTGACCACATACACTCTTGCAAGCAAGCTGTTCATTGCGATGTGACAGAGCCTTGACTTTTTAACGCTTCTTTGTTAGCAAAACTTGAAGCCGATCTGAAAGAAACTAGCTACTGAGTGAAGGCAAGGCAAAAAAACTTTGAATTCATGAAAAACTGAACGCGGCAAAAATGCAGAACAAAATTCATCAACGACCGCAATTAACTGTTCTCGTTTCACTCAGGCCTGCTGCAGCGTTTATCAACTTAACCCTCATCCGGTAAAGCAGTACTGACCGGTGACACCGGCTTTGTGTCACTGATCTGAACTCGTTACTTTCTAGATCACTAATCGAATAGAACGTATTGCGTCACCTGATATCCAGTATTTGCGTATGCTTGAGAAATCTTTTCAATTGATGTTTTTGACCAGAAGGCGGGGGGACAAGTTCACCAGCTTTATTTACATCAAAGTTCTAAAGACCATGTTACTGTATTGAATCACAGAAATCCAATTTTTCTGTTTGATAAATGATTCAATGTTAACGGCCTGGCAACATAACGAGCCTATGGTACTAAACGTTTATTAACCCATCACATAGATCACAACATAACCTTCATATCAAAACCATCGCATCAAATACATCACATACTTCACATCATGTACATCACATCATAGCAATCACATGTCCCAGGTTCTCGTAGTGATAAAGTACATAAAAGTTGCACGTGCCCAGGCGAGAACTATATTTCCTATATTCTAATTTCTAACCTTGCCACCTTCATGAACCGAGACTCTCGGCCAAATTAAATAAACGATTTCAGTTCACGAAGGCAAACTATAATAGAATTTAAATTGTACAAAGCACAACGTGCCGCACGTGTACCTTCAATGTACCAATCAGAAAAAGCACAGATCGATATTGAAACCAGTAAGTTGCTTCCTAAAGACCCATCTGTGACCCAGGGAGGGTGGGGGCCCTGGGGGCGGAGGGAGAGTAGCGAGGAGGAGTGCATTAATTGTCTCAGTAACCTTCAAATATATAAAAGCTTTATTCCTCAAACATGAAACGAATATAAATGAACTAAAACTGAAGTTAAATTTCAAAAGCATATTGCAACATAAATGCAATGTAACTGAAACGTGAAAGGAATGCAACGTACAAATACATATAATAATATTATACTGTAGTCTGTGTAAACTGTTCTACTGAGGGCACTTGTAAAATTAATGTGAAATAATGTGAGATAGCTAGCAGAAGTAGTTCGCAAAACTTGCAAAGCCCAGAGCAATGACCGGAAGTCTGCAAAACAACGCAGTAGTCTTTGTTTATAATTACGAGACACTGCTCCAACTATTTTTCAGACAACGTCCTTGTCCGTGACTCATAACGTCCTCTAAAAACGCGATTTGTCGCCAATTAGCAAGTAAAAAACCAAGCTTTGTGCGTGACATTGTGGATCAAAAACAATAATTAACTTGCAATCAATATCCATACTCCATGTTTTTAACCAACATCTGTGTAATCTGATCATCAAACTGCAGCACTGCTACGGTTATTAAACAATCAGGCCATCTGGCGAAAAAACAAGCTGTGAACTGCGCGCTGAATCAAGGCTAGGGAATAGCCTTGATGCAAGAACTAAAAACAAGAACTGTATTAATAATTAGCTTGTATACAGTATCATAACCATGCATGACAAGCAAGGTTCTCCCGCCAACGATTTACACCGATTTACCGGACTACGAGCCACTTTGAGCCACTAGTCGCACGGGACTCGCACCGATTTACCGGACTATGAGCCACTCTAAGCCACTAGTCGCGCCGATTTACCGGACCATGAGCCTCTAGGCGTGCCAATGAACTGTGAACTATTGCCAAAACACAACAACACCAACAACTGACATTTGATAGCTTTTCAGAACCAGCTATAATAATCATAGCTTCATCAATTTTCGGTACTCAATTTCTTGTAGAAGTACAAGAAATTGTAACCAGTGAACTGTATGCTTATGAACAGTATAATTCTCATAATTACCAAATGAAACGGTGATATCGCCCAACCCATTTTAATTAGCCCTATTGCTAACTAAGCGTGGACTATTACAGTCTGGACGTTTAACGACGACAATGATGATTATAACTGAGAATATATTACTATATACTAGTTACTATATTGTTCCAACTGTGTGTGTATCTATATAGTAAGAAGCTGAGCTCTTAGCATTAACTCTTCACCCATTTCATATGATCCAAAGCTCGACTCAAACACTATTTGCCAAAACCAGTAACGCTGAAACAAACAATAACCGCTGCAGCCTGTCGTGTAGATTGCGTCCAAATAATACTAATTATTGATGAACGTATGGAATTCTATTCTTAGCTTACAATAATCATAATTATGTACATAATTTCAAAAAGCCATTGCAATAAATACCCTACAATAGCTGCAGTATTGAACGATGATAAAACAAGCATTATGATAGCATTATGCCAATATTCTTAGCATTATGCTAATACAAGCATTATTATTATTATAATCTTTCGTAGAATTATGGATACCACTTAAATGCGCCGAAATACATCATTTGCATCTACCATAAGTTTGTATTACCGAGTTTGTCTGGTAAAGAAAAAAGTATGCATGTAGTTCAAGGTAAAGCTAACAACAGCGTTATTAGTAGCAGTGAAGCTGTTGCAAGAGGATCAGGTCAAATACCAAGAGATCAGGTCACATGAAAGGTCAGGTCAAGGGAATCAGGTCCAACATCCTACACAAAGTCCAAAGTTCCCCCAACATACAAACATCAATGTATCACTCAATGCTGAGTGAATCAAAGAACCTCAAGCTATGAATTATTGAACAATAATAGGAACTATCAGTGCAACCGATCACTAGTGCTAAAAGTGAGTGTGTGGCATCCCTGTTGCCCTCCAGCACAGATAACGGACTCATCAAACGGTGCTCACACAACTTGATGCACTCTTTATCGAATTGTCTGATTCCTCAACGATGCTAGATCTATACAGGGCCTTGTATTGACTGACGGGACCAGGATTCGAACCTGTGACATCTGGAGTTACTGAGACTCCACGCTATCACTAGACCAGACAAGCAAAAATAGGTCACAGTACAACTACACACTGGCCCAGATGCATATAAATCACACGCCATGCCAGCTATGCGCAATTAGAAGGAAAAAAATCTGTATCTGCTGCTATGAATCAAAGACTTGGTCTCAAAAACTGACACGTCGCTTCGCTGTTCACGATGATATAGCATCAGCCGGGTAGCAAACAATACATCAACCCATATAATGACTCAACACACTGTAGGCAGAAGTCGGGATAAACGGTTGAACAGCAAATAAACTGCTGCTCCTCTGACTACCATCGTTCAGAACAGCAATGTTTGAGAGGGGGGGGGCAGAGAGTGGGGGAGGGGAGGGGGCACCCAGCACAAATATTCACTTCAGTCAATACTAGCAGAGCTGAAATACAGCAGGTTCATTTCAACCAAAACACACTTCGTACTGCTAGAAACAAATATATGCATTTTAAATGAAGCAGAGGAAGGCCAAGATCGACATGGTTGAATTTTTCATTTTATGACGGACTGAACAAAAAGCACAAGACATGAGAAAATAAAAAGAGCAGCTGAAGACAGAAAATTGATAGAATTACATTGAATTCAGACTTCTGTCAGAAGACGATATGTGATGATGATGATGATGTTGACGATGATGATGATGTTGATGATGATTGCAACAAAGAGAGAAAGCTTGTGTGCTGTGTCTAGGGATAAGGACCCTGTCTAGGCAAAGATAGGAAATGATCTAAGCTAGGATAATTAAATTAATAATGATTAATATCATAATTTATAAAACAAATTACAGGAAATGTTCACCCCGCTTCAAGATCATAGTTGAACAACGAAACACAACATAACCCTGTGTGAATATCAACCAATCTTGCAACATCTACACAAGGTAAAATTGTACATCTGTCATTTGTCATTCTTGATGACAAAACAACAAACAAAATAATAACAATAGCATAAGCACAAAGGATTAACCACCATTACATAAATCCCTAGATATTAAACCATCAACAATCAACAGATACTGCTCATTATTTCATACAAACTGAACAGTCACGTGATCATCCAGGGGCCAGGGAGGGAGGGGAAGGGGCCTGACAGAGAGAAGGGGGAGGAGGAGCTTAGTGACTGATTCAATGCCACTATCAACTTCTGATGATAAGTTTAATATCATATGATCAAACTTGCAAGTGGTCGTTAGGCTGGTAGGCTTCGTTAATGACTAAACAAATAGAAAGAAGGGGGGGGGGGGCGTAGACCGCCACTAATCACACTCAATAACCTTAGCAGATAAAGCAAACAGATAATTACTACCTACAGAACAGTTTTAATCATATTATCACACATCACATAACTTGGTATCTTACACAGGAACAGACAGAGAACAGAAAGGCATTGCAAAGAAATAGGCAAGCAAGAAAACTAAGATAAAAACAAGCTAGAACACAAAGGCAGAGATCTGCAAAGTAATTAATGTCGGTGACATAATTTGTCAATAAATAAATCGAAGATGAAGTTACATAGATTCATGCTTGAACATATAAAGAGAAAATAAAGAAATAAATTCAATCATTTGGCTCGGCAGTTGGTAACTCAATCAGAACAAATGTCGCTGTGCCTGTGACTTAAGCCAATAGTATATTTTCCATATATATTTCAAAGGCCATAGATTGATATGGTCTTTATTGAAGCCCTAGATTGAAAGGTTTTAAAAAATACATAAAACAATTTTTTGGCCTATGATAAAAACAGTACGAATAAGTGCCAATTTTGATCTATTCAAAATCATAAAATGATAACTTAGTGACACAAAAAAATTGAATTGCAATAATGAAGATAACGAAGAAAAAGATGGAGATTTTTTTACTAAGATGATGATAAAACACACAACGGTGCGAAATATTTGTACCGACCTGTTGATCTTCGCTGTCCTCCATTCCTTCACCATACCCATCATCTACCCCAGGCGAAACCTGGTGACCATTTTGCCCGTTCCCCACTAACTCCTCCCCCTCCCCCTCGGCTCTACAGTCGACGGTCAGTTTGACAGGACTGTTTCCACGAGAAGTCGTCACGTGATTGGTCAGAAGCTGCTGTTGCTGATCAGGCAGCTCGAGCCTCTGTAGCCTGAGCTGTTCGCGAGCTTGCTTACGCTGTTCCCTGGCCTTGACACAGGCAGGGCAGCACCAGCAGACGGCCACGGTCTGGGGCGGGTGACTAGGCTCAATTCCTATCGTCTCCATCATCATCACAGGCTAGCTAATTGTACAGCCTAGGCAAAACATTTATACAAAACAATGTTATCATCACTAACAAAAATATGTTATTATCACCAACAAAAATAACTAACATAGTACCAAAAAATTAATTTAAAATTGGGAAAAAAAACCTGAAAGGGTCATTGGAACACGTAGCGACCTAGCGAATACTAATTTTTATAAAACGTCCCATTAAACAAAGCATCCGAATGTATCATCTTCTTTATCTTCATTCAGGCCCGTGGCCAGGATTTCATTTGGGAATTGACTTCTAAAAAAATGACGTCCTGTGTTTTTTTATTCAAAGCAAAACTAACTCGGGGAGGTTGAGCTCCCCCAAAAAAATTGACAACCATTTTTAAACTTATAAAAAAACGTAAATTGTAAGAAAAAATTTGGGTGTTGGAAGTTTGAACCCAAAATAACATTTGTAAATTGTTTGTCGCAATTATTGGATTGTACCTATCTGCTCTAGAGATGACAAAAATATTCATTAAATTTTAAGTAGATCAGATATTTACCATACGTCCCTTATTGCCATTCTTTTAGAATTAACCGGACAACATTTTGCAGCTCTTCTCAATATCATTCAATATCTTAGCATAAGCTGACCTCAATGCGTGAGCATTGGGACTGAAACATGGCGCACCATTCACGCTGCAATTACACACCTTATGATTAAGATGTCCACTACAATTGCTACACAATTATAGACCCATTTGCAACATACATGTGTAAATGATGACATGTCCTATTTTCACCACTAATGTCCACCAAGTCCAGCCGACTTCATTGTACATTTTACAATCTTGAACATTGTACAGTTTTCTACAATGTACAATTTTGTAAATTACACAGTTTTGTACAATGTACAATTGTATACAATTTACAATTTTGTACATTACACAATTGTGCACACTTCACAATTTTGTAAATTGCACAATTTTTTTACATTGTAATTGTTTACATTGTACAATTTTTTACATTGTACAATTTTTCACAGTGTACAAATGCTTTTGAATCTAATCTATATTTAGGCACTTATGTTGAACACGATACCTCCAACAAGTACGTTGCATTGACTGCACACATAAATCGCGTGAAATCAAAGTTCTGCATACTGCTGCACAACTTCTGCACATTGAAACTTATGAGAAGTTTGGCTTAAAAGAACAATATGAAAAAGGAAAGCATCATACAGAAAACAGTACACTATTATTCTGGGTGCTACAATACCTAATAATTAATGATCACGTCAGTGGCGGGACAGTGCAATAACAAATCTACCAACAATCGTCAGCTACGGTTTTCAGAATAACCGGTCTTTTGTTCTCTTCAATGCTGCTTAAAATGAATGGGACAATTTCATCAGACAATTCACAAATTACAAATTTTAAATCTGACAAAAATTGCATCAAGTAAAAAAATATATGTGTACATGGGCCTAACCGTCTTCTTTTTTTGAGTAGGCCTATGCTTCTGATTTTGCTCGCCGAAAGCCAAAGTTTTAGAATCCGTCGTCTAAATAATCGAGCAATATGTCACTACTCCAGAATTATTGCGCCCTGCCTTATGCAAATGTGTACGCAACGTTATAACCGATCCATCAAATCACTACATCACAAAAGTACTATTGTACATTCAGTGATTCCATGCAACCACAAGCACACTTACCTAGATATCGATTGATTTCTCAATCAGCTGATTCTATTATCTGCACTTGTAACACTTCTCACTCCTTATATCATCCTATAAGCTCAAGCAAACCTAAACCCAACACTTAATCCACTTCTACACAACCACAGATCATCTATTATCCCGACTTGCAAGCAATTAAACAATAGAAAGGTGAGAAACCTTTTTAAAGCGAACAAAGTAAAGTATATAAAGCGAACAAAAGCCGGCTTGAATATCCAATAGCACGGCAGGAGTCAGCTGCTCACAACTTTACATATCTATGAATAGAACGGAAACACCGGTCTAAATAACTCCACCAATCAACGCATTGAATGATCAAACGTGTTGTATTATCTATAAACAGCCAACCAATCAGCGACGCCAGTAGGCGTGGCGTTATGTAAACTAGTTCACGCGCTATCCAATAAACGAAGCAGAAATCGACCTTCAACTCGACTTGATTGATTGCCAGGCACTGAAAGCTAAGCCGTATTCTAATTAGCTTGTTGTTCGAAACCGGGTCTATTTTCAGATGATGCAAGTATCGAGAGCATTACAGGCCAGCTGTTAAAAGTACAGGCCAGCAGAGCAGGCCAGCTGCTTGAAGTCAGGCCAGCAGAGCAGGACAGCTGCTTTAAGTTAGGCCAGCAGAGCAGCCCAGCAGCTAAAAGAGCAGCAACAGCTGATGAAAGCTGCTGTCCACCAATTGCGCAGGACCCTGTAGAAGGGGCATCCATTTGTGTGATCCAAAAACCAAGCCACTAGTACAATTATTCATTTTCACCATCTCAAATATTGTATCAATGCTCGTCAAATAACGATTGTCAACAAGTAATTAAAATCGAAACCATTGACCGGTCATAACAGATCTATTAAATATCTTAAATATCTTAAAGCGAAGATCAAAGTTAATATTATCAAAAATCCGATGCCCTAGCAATTTGTAATAAAATTAATAGTGACTTTAGCTAAATTTTAAAATCACGGCTTAAAAGTTTCTTCAGAACTACGATGGAGTTTAGTTAAGGTAGGGAATACAATCACAATGCGTAGAGCGTGATAGGTCAAGTGATAGCTGATAAAGTACGACTGGCACAATAACGCCATCATTTTTCAGCACCTGGTCACGATGCCAGAAACCTCCGTTTCTATTGAAGACGCTGTGGCATATGTTATATATTTCTCACCCCTTGGTCTCCTTGGCAGCTCGGTGGTTTACATCGTCAACCCTGGGACAATGGAAAATCTGTATAACACATCTTCATCCATCTCTTTCTTTTTGCTATTTTTGGGCTTCCTTAAGAATTGTCCTTAAAATCATCCGTGTGATCAACCTGTGTCAAGCAAACTAGCATGTCTATAAAATAATCCCAAGGTAAATATTTTCCGATTTTTTTGTTGATCACGCTTTATCTTACAATCATTTTACAATCTTCTTTTTTAATTTTTTTTACAAAATTCAATCATTTTACAATCTTAAATACTGATATTTATTCAACTGCATTGTATCCTCTGTGCCTTAATTGTGCGATGTATGCTTTCTTTAGCTTACAATATTTTCAGTTTATATATACTTTCAAATTTATTTATTTATTTTTGTACGTCTGTTTTGTACTGATCATTAAACTACAACTACTACTAAGAAATGCGCACTAGGAAACTTAGATCAATCATTTAAAAAGTTAAATTTGGCAAAAAGTTCGAAGTAAATTCATCGGTATTACTTCGCAAATAATTGCGAAATCTTGCGATCTACGTCAGGATTTTACATCACAATTGCAAAATTTCGGTTTTTCTCCCACCATAACCGTGATAATTACCTCTGTTATCGATAGTTTTCTCTGTCGGTAATTTCCTGAACCAAATTAAGAAATTATATGCCAACGAGAATGACAAATTTTGATTGTTCAAAACTAAATTGTGTTCGAGCAGAACCTAATTTAATACGACCAACAGTTGAATAGCGAAATATAATTTGTTGGTCGACCCTGTACAAAACATCTGCCAAAACCTGCTGTCCTAGATCGCAGCAGCTGAGGCGCAGCAGCTGGTAGAGCTGGTGAAAGATAGCTGCTGTCAGCTGCTGCTACCCTGGAGCGTTCAGCTCTTTCAGCTCTAATATTTATCTAAATTTCTGAGCTGCATATTTTGCATCGACCCAGATCATTGACACTGATATATTGTCGGTCAGCCCGCTAGGCAACGCTTCGCAATTCTGACAGGACATATTCCTTGCTTGTTTTATTTGAGGTACAGCCTTTACATAAACTGGCAAGCATTAATAATAAAGCATGATAAATACATAATGATTATGATGATAGTGTTCTGCCCGAGTGAGGTCCTGGCGACGATTATTTGTCTATTAATGCTTACTTCTGCCATTGATCCACAAGGCCAGATGAGCACGGGTGGGCGTCTAAAGATCCTTCTCGTAAATGCAATAGAGTAATTACTTTCACAGGTTTACAATCGAACACAAACAGCCACAGTTAAAAAGTCGAAATTCCAACCATTGTAGGATACGGTGAGGGGAGAATGCTACCGATTGACCTATATCAGGTAACTCCAAATTTGATTTGGCTGCTAATAATGTAGATCCTAACTTCATGATCATCGTTAGTTCTCTGCCTTGAGGTAGGTTCATGATATTCATACTATCCAATCTTGCATATTAGCAGGGCCTCGGCGTTCTGTTCATGTCCACATACGATGGCTCCACCAACTCATGATCTATAATATTGTCAGTATCGTTCTTCCTCTCCTCCTCTTCATCATTCTCCTCTATGATCTATTACAAATTTCAAAGGTCAATCTTTCTTCACCACATGAACCAGTTAAGTTTTCCCTTCCACAACACGCACTTCTAATAAACTTCTCGTTTCCCATACAACAATCTAGCTATAGATGACTAATCTCCTTTTCAACCTAGCTTCCAAGGCGTTCTGTGGTAGAAAATTATTATTCAATCATATGAGTCGTTAGTTGTTTCAGAACGCACCGTAGCCGGTGTGACACCGGAACTTCAATGTTGTGGACCGTGGACGGCGTGGACTTGCCATGGCAATTTTTTCTAGCGAGCTAGAAAAAATTAGCGGGTTTGAAGGCGACAAGGAAAACAGCATTAATTTTAAGAAATGCATTTCGTTTTGGGGCTTTTGAAGTTTTGAACTCACAATTCTTCCATTGTGTAGTAAGCTCGATAGGTTATAGTTTAGAGATGAAGGCAAGTTGTCTGTAAGTGTAAACCTTAAATATAACAGGATCCGTAAATGTAGAGACTATTAATTCCGCATGTGTGAGGTGACCTATAAATTTAGATATGAGAGGTTAATAGTAAACTTGTTAAACTATTTGAATAAAATATAAATTAAATTTATAGCTGGCCTCGGCAAATAATACTCAGCTATAAATTAAACAGAAACCGTTATTAATTAAAGTAGAAAATCCTGATTGTATGAATGCATTATATCCTACATTCGCATGCATGAGTAGGCCTGCTAGTATTTAAACAAGTATACAGCATTCACAATATGTGCATACTAAACACGACAGTGGCACAGTGCATTACGCATACATACATTCGCTGCTATGCGCAGTGTGCATACTTACTTAATACACACCTAATACATAATACACCCCGCACCAACGATTTTGTGGGGTTTCTACCTTAACAACGCACGGTGCGTTAGAAGTGCATCTTGCATACATGCATAAATACACAAAATGTCACACATACATGACAATGATCACGTGACATTATGTAGAATATTCACAAACATAAACTAAAATGACTTATTTCAATATATTTGGCATCTTCTGGAAATAAGGTTGTCAACCGCTGATCTCCTTCAACCTGACGTAGTGTAAGGGTATACCACACCGGGGCCAGTTTGCTAGGCGAACACGTCAGTTTACACCTAGCCATAATTAGCTAGTACCTACTTATACCTTTTGGTAGCAGCGGTGGCAGGAAATATACACCTTTGCCTGATTTTGTTACCATGATAACTAGCATACATGCATACATATATTGCAAGCATGTATTTGCATGTACGAATGCATGATAGCATTGTTAACTTGCATGGTATTACACTATTACCTATGCTGCCCTGCACCTACTGAGAATTAAAGCAACTCTCAAGATAAAGGCCTAACAAGAATTCAAAATAGCAACTAGCTTACCCCGAATATAATCTAGCTCGCCTGCTATTGTACATTAATTAGTTATTGGTTTATGCAAGCTAAAAACTAAAACAAACACTGCGAACCGCCACTTGTTTTTGTTTTGTTACGGGCGAGTTTTGTGACAAAACGTACGGATTCCAGTTGTAGCTAGTTCTCAAGCTAATCCTAGCTCATTTTAAAAATTAAAAATTATTGTAATAATCAGAATCTCCAACTTAGAGTCGGGTCAGTATAGGGTTGGGCTAAGGTTGGAGGTAGAGTGGGGGCCCTTGAGAAGGTTTGGGGTTAGGGCAGAGTTGAACGTGGGTCACTTTTTTCGGACCCGACCCGACCCACGAACTTTCTGATCTGACCCGACCCGACCCACT
>JAQFYQ010000588.1:0-16226 GCA_034694885.1 Buchholzia appendiculata | reverse complement strand
AGAGAGAGAGAGAGAGAGAGAAAGAGAGAGAGAGAGAGAGAGAGAGATGTTATTCATCGAAATAAACAGTAACATGTTAATGGTTTCAGAATTCTTGTCCAATAATGCAGACTAACTCAGCCTTACTGCAGATGACTAAGTGCAGACTGAATGCAGCCCAGATGTATGCAGACTAAATACAGCCTCACTGCAGACTAAATACAGCATTGATTTTCTTGCCGGACAATAGAATGTAGTGCAACTCTGGAACTGCGTGTATTACGAAGATAACGATGTCTGCGGCGACACCTAGTCGAAGACGAATTCATTAACGCTACAGCTCAAAGAAAAGAAATTCAGTGAGAGCGCGTGAGATTTGCATGGAATTCTGAGAAGAAAAATGCTCCAAATGCTTTTATAATTATGACGCGTTAATGTACGTTCACGGAAGTTTTTCGTTCACGTTTTAAAAGAATGCAGTTAAACCTACTTGTGGGGAAATATTTCATGAAATATGGACCTTGCGGGTTCCCCTCTAACCTATTTGGAGCGGTAGGGGGCCCGTCTTCAAAATGCAGTTGGTTGGAAAGTATTCATAAACGCAAGTTGTTTCATTAAATTTGGGAAATCAAATCAGATGAAATTGACATCTAAATAAACAAAATAACGAACAACATATTAATAAAATTAGATTTGGGAATTTCTAATTAAACCCATCTCTTTCAATCTAATAATCTATTTCCAAAAATTTAGACAATAATTCCTTATTGTATACCATTACCGTAGAATTTCTTTAATGCAGACATGTTCTTTCTACGGTAGGATTAATTAATAGTGAAGATTAATATCGTGATCGGCGAACATACAGTATCAGAATTTTACAAACCGAAAACACTATTTTAACCACTGCTGCAATCTTCTATATTCAACACTGTTCACGCAATGTAATAATCTCCGCATTGGGTGGATTATGAACAAGCGAATACTGCAACAGGCGCTCTGCAGCCACGTCATAAGCGTCATGACGGATTGTTTGAGGAAGTAAGAAATCATAAAAAAGTATGTACAAATGACGCTATACAAGTACAAGAGAATGGTGGACATTAGGAAGATGGAACAGGCGTTACTGTTTGGATGATCGCTAAGTGACAGGGCGTCGCTCATATTCCTCCAGGCCGAGAGGCAACGAGGCCGAAACTTCGGTAATTGTCATGTTACTGTCGAGTATCGACCGATCTTCCGACAAGGCAGCCCACTGGATCAATGGTCCATTTCTTATGGTCACCCATCTTTCTCCCCCCACCAGTACCGCGGTTCCAACCCCACCTCACCTAATAGCAGATACCACGGCTTCTAAAGGGCAATCTATGTTATTGAGAAACATTCTGTACCGTAACAAGAATTTCTGTTACTACAGCTGTGAAAAGTACTGCATGAGTAAAGAAATGTGTACTCAGTTAGTTCAGTTAAGTACAACATTTTGGAACGAAAGAAAAGGTAGCATTTACTTCAATGACATAGCGTATAATTTGTTGATTTTAAATCATTAAATCATTAATATTAGATAAAATATGCAGATTTAAGAAAAACAATATCCTAAATAGATAAATACGTTTAACATTACTATATTTATTATATTATAACCATTATATATATTTTTAAATCAATTTTATAGATTTTGATTGCTGAGTCACGTCATACAATACAAAATAAAACAATACAATGCAAAGCCTGATGACACGCACATGTTGAATAAAGTGGAGTGTGATGGGCAATGGAGAAACAGAGAAAAAGCGAGGAATGAAATGACTAACGACTTCAAAGAAGGCATCCTGCATACTGACGAGAACAGTTGAGGACAGGAAAGCTTGGAGAGTTAGAATGTCAATCGCTTGCATGTCAATAACTTTCAATAACTAAGAAGATCGTACTGTTCTTCCGATTTTCGATTGTTTGATCTGAAATTCCTGACCGACCACAGTTTATTCTCAACATCCCCTCCAGTTCAATTTTCACTTCCCCAGCAGTGGGTGCTATACATTTTTATATACAAATTAATGGTTTTCTTGGTGCAATGTTTTTTAATAACCATTACACTTTAATCCCCCCCCTCCCCAGTTTAACATTCCTGGGGAAAAAGCCTGACCGGATCTAATCTCATTCCTGCTAAATGATACCTTACGGTCGTTGCTCACTCCCCTGTACAGAACACATGAAAGAAAGGGAACGGTTTTACTAGTAACTGATGACACCAGCAGTTGACGTCACTCAGTGACTAGCACTCTGTCATAGCATGCTGAGTACAACGTGACGGCACCGTGACGCTACTAAACACGTCAACGCATCACAAGTCAATTAAACTTGACCGCTTCACGCAATGCACCCGGACTAGGGAAGAGACAGTCAAGTCAACATTTTATGTTGCTTTCGAACAGTGCTCCAGATGCGTACGTCCTACTCTTTAAGGGATCGTCCACTAATAACTTTATGTCATGGGGGAGCGGTTGAATACGGCGCTGCTGGTGAGTGGAGAGGTTGTCCGATGGTGACGTCACACTGCCAAACTTTACATCAAATGCCTTTGATATCACAGTCGCATAACATATAGCGGTGTGATTTCACATAGCTGTGTAATTGCATAACATATACCTGTGCAATTTCTTCGGGATAATAATTCAGCTTCATGTAAAGAGAATATAGTGTTTCTAATCAACTGAATACTGCACTGCTTCATTGACCTATTTATGTTCATTTTGATTCACATTAACTGCGTAACTGCGTTATTGTGAATTGTTTTCTTGCTTCTTTACTTACTTGAACTGTTTAATTTAATTTGTTTAATTCATTTTTGTGTGTTTAGATTCGCTTCTCTTTGCATCGTATTTTATGTTATTTTGACGAACGAAAAATATATATGATGTTACGCATAACCGTCTTTTCGTTTATTTTAGCGCCATTACTTCTCACGTCTAGGACATAGCTTTACTCGCTTCTAAGAAATTGCTTTGCTTGTCAGAAACAATACGATTATGTCCAATTCTAGTTTAAAATAAAAATATCAAAGCGCGCAAGATAACAATAATTATAAGATAGGAACATGACCGACACAAACCGCACACCGGAAGCCACGTTTATGTTATAGAATGCAGTATATTCGTCAAAACTTGTCGTAAACCTACAAAGGTCAGGGTCGGAATGCTGCCCTACAAATACGCCCCCCCCCGCCATTCCATTTACTCTGTCTTCAATTTGCTATTACTCAGCCTGCATGTTGTTTCAAGTTAGAAATATATTTATACTGGAAACATCCTGCATGAAGTGTACAATATTAATTTATATTTTTCTACTGAACATGAAACTGAAGTTGCTGATACCGCTATGGCTGCTGACGCTAGGATGTTTAATTAAAGGGCCTTTTCCGGGGTTCGGTCCTCCCAGGGAAATGAAGGACCCTCTTTCCGGACACAATTTTATTGCGACGTTCAATTGCTTACTCAGAAACTAGCTAATCTGGTGATCTGTTTGGTTCAGACATTTACGATCCACTTATAAACCGCGAATATGAGCGCAAGTCAAAACGCAGTCAACCTGAACAGGGGTTAGTTTCTAAACACTCCTTCAGTTGCTCAGCAATAAAAAAAGAATCGAACGACGCGAAAGAAGAGAAGTATAAGAAGAACAGGACACGCTATATGTCTCTACGCGAGTCGCTGCAACCACTGTTACAGTACTATTAGTCCTGGACTTGATGTCCATGTTCGGCCCTGCTGCGCGGTCCGGACTATAATGATGCTTTGGTAATAACTGCTAGAATTGATCGGTCTTCTTCAAGAGATGGACCGGCTATCAGTCGTCCGATCGCTTGACTCGTCTTGTTCTAATTCACTGGCGGCAATGCCGCCGGCGGCAATGCCGCGGCAGCGGGGCATGACAATACAGGCAGCGACAGAAATCGAACTGTCATTTATATAGACCGAATTCTAAATTGAAACTCTTTGTCATCGATTTTGCTTCACGGCCGCATGGATACGTTGAGAATTTCAGTTGAGGTGCCTCGGCCAATCAAAAAACTCAATTTGATAACTGTATTAATTCTACGATTGGTTGAGGTAACCCAAAGCGGAGAGGCATTGTAAGTTTGTTGACCAGTGAAATTCGGCAAGCGAAAACTCGCCGGACAAGATTAAGAGCGATATTCGATGGATTAAGTGGACGGAATAGGAGAAGAGCACCGAATTTTTGCGTGCCCGGTGAAATACGTACTCAAGTTATATTGTCATTTAACGACGTTCTAAATCACGAATGATTCAAATTATAGAGCCGAGTCACGCGCTGTCTACAAAGGTAATTAAACATTTGGGGTTGACGAACAATTTGTAATTATTTTTCCTGTTGATAAATAAAGGTCCGCGTATAGGCTAATCAATTCTAACTGCTTCTGAAGATATGTGAGCGATTTTAGAATTTAACTTCACACAAAATTATCGCACACTATACTAGAAAGAGACGCATTATTTCAAACAATTTAAAAATTAAGACCGAGGTCTGTTGTTTTTCTACATTTAGAAAAACCACAGACCAATCGACTTAACTACCAATTGCATTGTTGAGCCAACGCGAACCGATATGCCATTACAACAATACTAATCCCGATATAGCAAATGACACAAATTTCCAAGAAACGTTAATAATACCTATAAGGTCGAAATAGACATCATGAATTAAGAACCATGGCACACGCAACAAATTATTTTGGTTTCCATCAGCTGGGTAAAAATTCTGTAAAACCTTTGAGTTTATAAACTCTATCTCATAGACTGTGATTTATATCCAAAACTGCGGCTTAAAATACAATTTGTCTTACTACAATCGACAATATATTCATTCTTTAGCTAGAAATTTTAATCTAACTAAAATCTGGCCCTAGTGGAAATGTTGTAAATATTATTGAAAATATGCATAGGTCATAGGGCATTGATGAGAACGGCGTTTCTTAGTGCAATTGTTTCCCAGGCATTTTTTCAGGCATTTGTTATCTTCTTCGTTATAACCTCTCACGAATCTGTCGGCATTTCGCAACATCAGCTGATTGATTAAAACTCTTCCCCTCAGCAGTATTATTTTTCACATATTTTTCGCACTCGTAAGGTCTAAAGACAAAAAGTCTGCCTATAAAAATTGTCCAACTCAAATCAGCCCCCGGAATCTTATGCCACATCAGTTTTGCTAATAGCTTCTGAGAGCTTATGCTGCTAAGCGCAGACCTTTCTTTGGCTAAGCGCAGACCTTTCGCCGTCACTCAACGCTAGGCAAGATAAAATGGCGGCGATAACGATGATGATGAGGGACAGTTCGATCAATAGCGCCACTATAGACTGAATGCATTATTCACCACGTCTTCCTCGGACTCGCCGTCGGACGACATGATGTAATCAGAACTATCTTCATCAACGCACTTTAAAAATCACTGGTTTTTTGGGTGGGCGAGCTAAATTTAAACAAAATTTCTACTTCGGAACACTTTGGAACTAATTTTCAAACAATAAAATGTCCAGATGAGAGAAGGAGGAATCAATTTCAATTTTTGTAACATGTTAATTTTTGACAATGTTGGCTTGGGAAGCTTACCCCTCCCCCAACAAGCACCTGATAAATTTCGCCCAAAACAATTTTCATCGTTTCAAAGCCTCTCAACTGTATTCTGAGGACAACATTTAAGAATACTCCTCGTCTGGTATAAAAGTCAACCTCGTTGACAAGTTGATATCCACTAATGGGGACTAGATAATTATTCTAAAAGTGTTTGTTTCTACGGAGATATTCCGTGGAACTTAGTGGCATTAAAAGTAATTGTCCCAAGGCACTAATCAGGAGAATGTCATGATAATGGAAGAACAATTATTGATCAAGGGATTTATTCAACGGACTGGTTCGAGTGCGTGCGAGCGTTCGTTCAAGGGTATAACAGAACGTTTCACCAAAAGACAAGTTCGCCGAAAGACAGTTCATTGAAAAACTAAAATCGCAGAAAAGACGTTTCGCCTTAGAAACGTGGCACAGCGTTGTTTCGCGGTAACCAAACATCCGCACTTGATGAATTTCAATGTAGTTTTAGTTAATACCATGTGTATATAGAATCCTATTCGCGTGTCTTTGCAAAACTTCCTTTCTGCAAAGCACCGATACAGAGACACAATAACGAGTAAAAGTATGAAGAAGTCCTTCAGCTAGATTTGACATGGATTAACGAGTCTTCATGGCGAAGCGTATTTTCGGCGAACCTTCGTTCATCGAGCCGGTTTTTCGGCAAAAAGGAATCTTGAGTTCTTAATCCTAATTACGGTAAAAATTGTGTTTAATCGCCAGCAGCAAATAATCTCTTAAACCATATACTTTCTCAATCTGCAACATCTAACAATTTTTAGAGTGTACACTTCGTTTTTCTTGTTAAGAAGCAGCACACAAAGCTGGCAGCTGAACATGACATGCCGTAGTGAGCTTATTGTTGTAAGGCTTAAATCATATTTGATGTGCCGACAGAGCGGATCTCAAAGCTATGCCGCTGTACAACCATTCAGCTAAACGCTTTACAGACAGATCTGATGTTCCGACCCCAGGACAATTGACCAAGACTAGAATGAGCTCGTGCGCAACTGCACAATCGAAGAAGAGAACCGAGATTCTAAAATTAGACTTGTACACGTTGATTTGAGCCACAAAGAAAAACACTTCTATTCGACAAACTGATGAATAGTGAATTGATCAGAAAACTCAATTCACGAACTGCATGGAAAACCAATAAATATTTCACCGGTGTACAGTACACCGGTGTCACCGGTATAACACGTCCGGATTTCGTTTTATATCTACAGTATAATATATAACTTAATCGATATGGGTTAGTAAAATTAATTGGAAACAATACAATTTCTGGAATACGAAAGCAAATAGCATCTTACTGTCTGAGTAATAACTTTAGTAAAGATATTAAAACATTATATTGTACTGCATAAGCATAATTATATCATTCGACTTGTTTATGAAGAAACGATGGAGAGAGAGAAAGAGTGATTGTCAAAGAGAGAGAGAGATACAAAATAGAGAGAGAGAGAGAGAGAGAGAGAGAGAGAAAGAGTGAGAGACAGACAGACAGACAGACAGAGAGACAGATAGAGAAAGAAAGAAAGAAAGAAAGAAAGAAAGAGAAAAGAAAGGAAGAAGGAAAGAGATCTATCTACATTGTGCACGCAATAGATGTTGTCAGCACTGTGTAGTGGTAAAAAAGCTGTGGGTATACTGTGGGTATACTGTCGAATTTTTCGTGGGTATAATCTCTGTATAAGGTGGGCATACTGTGCTCATTAATAATTTGCTGTGGGTATACGGAGTATACCCATTATACCATACGACTACACCACTGGATGTTGTGATGAAAATGCGCAATCGTTCTAAAACTATCAATACAAAACTGAAGACCTGAAATCATAATACTTTCTATGTGATACGATACGATACACATAAATAAAATCTAATTCGATTTGATATGTCCTCAGAAAAGTGATTCAGAAGAAGGAGTAAAGGAGAACGAATCGCGTGGGCACAAGAGGGAATTGGAGCTGCAGGAAAAGGCGAAGCGATGCTATTAAACAAATGAAGTTGGTGTTTCTACAATAACTTCAAGATACATTTCTTCGTTATCATTGGATCCCGCCAGGTGCCTACAGTACAGCGGTTCATTGCTTCATTGAGCGTGTGATCTGGATGTATGTGATATGTGATAGTGTGATGCGAACTATGGCAAATGAATTTCGAAATGTTTTGCTGCCATACATTACGTTGATTCCATACAGTTATGATTATATCATTACGTTGTAAGGAACTCCCAGGCCGCTAAGCTTGGCAAGCTGCCAGCTTTTATCCACTCGAAGCCAACAATTTGCCAGTAATAAAGTTGTCACCGGAGGTCCGTACACTATCCGCCTCTGTCTCTCCCACTCCCTTTGGCATTCTCTATCTGCCCATTCCCTCTCCCTTTTCCCTTCTTTCTGCCTCTCTGCAGTTCAAGTGCCAAGAAAGAAATTAAGGCATCAGCGAAAGCTGTTTATCATCTCCTCTCTGCTTGGCTGACGTGCCCGTGGGTGAAGATGTGCGTGCGCATTCGGCAGAAGTAATACCGTTAATATCAGCTCCAGTGCTGCCTGTCGTGCGATTGATTGACACGACGACGATTGAAACAAAAGCGCATCGCTGTCGATCGATTGCCAGATCAATGTGCGATGTCTTTCTCCGCCGCTAGAAGAACAACAACAACAAGAAGAAGACGAAGAAGAAGAAGAACAGCGAAGAAGAATAAGAGTGAAGACGAAAAGACGCGAATTCTATCAAGCTACGCTCCAGGCTGCGAGGAGACGCACAAAGCGAAAGTGTGGAAGAAAGCCAGTTGGCACCGTCAGGAAGGCGAAGAGGCTGAGGATGACTAAGGGAGCCAGATGGCAGCACACAAAGCCCATTGACGAGGATCGCTGGACGCCCTCTCCCGACACAGGGACTCCGCTTCGCCTGGCATTGATCACAATCACTCACCGGAATGAAATTTCTACGTCTTCCTCCTGGTGAGGCTCACGTCGTGGAGATAGGGATGGGGGGATGGGGGGGGGGGGAGGAGGCTGTTATAGGCGGAACGGTTTCATTAGGGCGGGTTTACTTCTGTTTGCTAGTTGTCGTGTGCAGCGTCTGGAATTCTATTCCATTCTGTGGTCCATTGCGGTGATAAATGGTAGCAGAAATCTAACTTAATTCTAATCAATTCTACTGGGCTTTCAGAAGGCTATTCCAACAGTTTTAAAGTGACAAATCTTCAATCAACACAATATTGTGAAAACTTGCTGGTACAAGTCTACTACAGTACTCGGAACCTATGCGTACACTTCTGCACTATTCCACATAATGGTGATGATTCGAAACGCAAAAGGTACCATACTAGATGCTTTTACAGATTGTAATAGACAGACGAGAATTAAAATCACACATAAAGTGAAATCACAGTAACTTAGATTAAAGCACAATGATATAAGCGAAATCGTAATGAGTTGAATGATATTGCACTGCAATTGGTTCTGTCGAATCGCAACGAGTTGTAAAATCGCAATTGGGTTACCTGAAATCTCAATGATGTAAGTAAAGTCACCTGATACTGTGGTTCGGTTTTGCGCGACTACTAGCACTAATAATAATTATTTCTACTACGGGACTACTAACGCTACAACAACCACCACAATAGTATTAGGTACTACGTAACAACTACTACTGCTAGCTACCACCAGCGAACGCTATATTACTAGCGCAAAGAATTTACGACAAATTAATTAGATTTTGACAAGACATTCATCTGTAGAATGGTTCATGCGAATCCTCTCCGTTAACCTATTCTTTATTCGCCAGTAAAGATGAATCGCACTTTACTCGTCACAAAATGCATTCCTACAGAAACCGTTCATCGGATCCGATCCACAACGATTTCAATAATTGCGGATTACGATCGTTTGACCGCGATGCCTCCTTGACCAGAAAGAGGGGCGGTTCCCTCGCAGTCGAGCCTGCGGAGAAAGAGACAAGGTCTGTGGGATCTGCTGAGGGGTGGTCCACAGTTTTACGCTATCCCTCTCACCCTCATCCCGAGGCTGAGCTGCACCGGGAGGGTGGGTGGGTGGTGTCCCTGGGCCAAAAGAGGCCAGAGACGGAAGAGACGGAATAGACGCGGGCGGGCATGTGTATACAAGACCTAGGGCAGTAACAAGGAAATTAAACCCGTCACAGCAGGTACAGTAGCAACGAAAACGATCAGTTGTTCTGCTGACAACGAGCAAACGGGAAGCTCTATATTTAATTTAAAATAACGGAGCAATATTTTGTTACACCGCAAAAGGTCATTTTTATAAATGCAGCGCGCTTTGAGTGGTGGCTATCAATATTTATACAGTTGTGTCTGGGGATTGAAACCATGAAACGCTGTCACATTTCTTGCAGAAGCTCAGCTTGTAGGTTTATGCTCTCCATGTCTTTATTTAGCATTAGAATTACACTCCATTTACAGATGGCAAATTAGTACTTGGTATATTTGTTTCTTTGCTGAACGGAATTAACGTTCTACTACAGCGACTGCTCTATCTGGCAATTCTTTGTCGTTTTCTTCTGGAGCAATAGCTACGCATTGATCTAAGCAGACAAGACGACATTTGATTTACATTTCTCCATTCATCTCTATCTTTTGTTATTCTTTATATGAATTCACACAACTGCTCCATCGTTACGGTTATCGTCGCAGTTTGTCGATTTTTAGTTGATTCTTGAATTCCGGTGATATAACGTCCAGTATAATATTATGTATGACATTCTGTAAACATTATGAAAACATTCTGTATAACATTCTGTAAATATTCTGCATAACGTCATGTATAACATTCTGTATAACATCTTGTATAACAATGTGTATAACATTCTGTATAACATTCTGTATAATATTCTGTCGTCAAATACGTCTCTCAACAATCCTTCTCCACCCAATGCGCTCCCAATCCAGTTGTGCCCCTTCTTCGCTAGCTTCTCTACTAAGAGTGTATGGCTATGAAAAGAGCAAAATGCGATGATTTTTATATAAACCATTTAAATTAAACTATTACTCTTTGACTATTATTTTCTAAACTGTTTTGCCTAATTATGTTATTATTATTTTATACAACTAACAAAAAATCTTAATTCGACTCGACATGTTGTGTATGCTAACAACTGTATGTGTTTTGCACCATATCCTCTGATAGTTAGCCTTCTGACCTATCTGTACTGACGGAATCTGCAACTACTTTACGACACTCAAAAACTCCCGAATTAAGATTCTACTAAAAACTGAACAACGTCGTCTTCGAGATGTGCAACAGCCGAACGTACATTTTCCTCCTGTTTCGCGACTCGCAGAACCTTGTCCGTTTTGTGACGATCAACGCCTGGAACGGGACTCAGTAAATGAGAGTAGGAATAATGAGACATGTTTACGCTACTCGGGGGCTCAGTATCGTCTGATAGAACCAGACATCAGTTTGCTTTTGTCTCTCGTCGTCCAACTAGATGGCGGCGTATATATTGGTAGTAATTGAGATACGCACTATGTGTGTCTGCCCAGGCATACACGGGCAGTTTATACTCAGACTAACATTGGAGACAACCTTGATTGTACACTATTGGACGCGTATGCATTCGAAGATTTTTTATCAGCAATTCATCCACAATTATTATTATTTTCTTAAAAAGATCGCTTGTAATTTCGGAACTTGTTCCGGAACAATTGGTAGGTTCCCAATACAGCAGGTGCACACAATGCAAAGATGTTGCAAGAAATGCTGGAGTGGGATATTCTAGACCCATTTTGTCATTTAGTGAACAGTGATGATCCCAGTATCTGATGTGGACAAGCCATAACAGGTTCAACTATCACTGCAGCAAGAAAAAGCTCCAGCTTTGAATTAAAGCTCCAGCTTTGAACAAGAGGTCCACTTTAAGAAAGAGCTCCAGCTTTGAACAAGAGCTGCAGCTTTGATTTAAAGCTCCAGCTTTGAGCTAGAGGTCCAGCTCTGAACAAAAGGTCCAGTTTGAGCAAGAGGTCCAGCTTTTGGCAAGAGGTCTAGCTTTGAGCAAAAGCTCTAGCTTAGAGCAAGTGGTCCGCTTTGAGCAAGAGGTCCAGCTTTGGGCAAGAGGTCCAGCTTTGAGCAAGAGGTCCAGCTTTGAGCAAGAGGTCTAGCTTTGAGCAAGAGGTCAAGTTTGAGCAAGAGGTCCAGCTTTGAGCAAGAGGTCCAGCTTTGAGCAAGAGGTCAAGTTTGAGCAAGAGGTTCAGCTTTGAGCAAAAGCTCCAGCTTTGAGAAAAAGGTCCAGTTTGAGCAAGAGGTCTAGCTTTGAGCAAGAGGTTCAGCTTCGAGCAAGAGATCCAGCTTTGAGCAAAAGCTCCAGCTTTAAGTAAGAGGTCTAGCTTTGAGCAAGAGATCCAGCTTTGAGCAAGAGATCCAGCTTTGAGCAAGAGATCCAGCTTTGAGCAAGAGGTCCAGCTTTGAGCAAGAGGTCCATCTTTGAGCAAGAGGTCCAGCTTTGAGCAAGAGGTCCAGCCTTGAGCAAGAGGTCCAGCTTTGAGCAACAGCTTCAGCTTTGAGCAAAAGCTTCAGCTTTAAGCAAGAGGTCCAGCTTCGAGCAAAAGCTGCAGCTTCATGACTGAATAATAACTGTTCTTCAGCCACCAATACTCTCGATCAATATTCATTCTGTCTGCTTCGGGCAACGGACGCCCATTCTTGTCCGATTCCATTTAAAAGTCGGAATGTAACTGCTCCTTGCTGCTCCCTGTCGCTCCCTGTTGCTCCCTGTTGCTCCCTGTTGCTCCTTGTTGTTCCCTGCTGCTCCTCCTGTATATGCGCGGTATATGTCAATTACGCCTCGTTTAAAGTACGAACAAGTCGTATTATACCGTTTGGAAGGCGCGCACAGTGAAGCTGGCGAATTACGCGATAATTTACAATAGTAGGAAACAACAATACAGTTTTTGCATTTAATTTACGGATTCTATACAAGAACGAAGCTTCAGTATATTATTTTTAGGACACAAAGTAGGGATACTAAACTAAAAAAACATGGTAAAAATAGATGGAACAAATGTGTCACAAGCCTACGTTTTTCAACCTGTCAAAGTGGAACACAAAACGAGAAAGATCGCCAGGGATGACACGAAAAACTAGCGTTTAGCTCGTATTTGCCAATGAGACTTTAACTGTTTGATTATTAATTTACAATTGTTCACCTGCTCATTGACTTGGCACCTAGAACAGATTCTGCACATTTCATATAATTCATCGGGTTTTAGCCTCTATTGTTGCCGAAATACGAAATATAATGCGAAATATATTATTACAAAAATAATGTTAATAAACTAATCGCTGATTTTATGGAAATGTTTCCGATGGTCAAGTTGGTGATCGCTACATTTAGTATACTTTATAATACAATAATACTCTCCTGTACAATTTCTTACAGAATGGAATCGTGTTTGTATGAGAGTGATTAGGGTAGTGGTTCAGCCGATTGTAAATCGCAATCGAGTCTTTCCAGTTTTGCTGCACACACTTGATGTCACATATCGTGAACTCAACCAGGCCAGTCATCATAATTTCATTTCAGAGGTTTTTTCACTTTAAAATTTGGTAACGACCTTTTAAACAAAAATCAAATTTTGAGGTTTGACGTTCAATAAAGTTAACTACGGTACCGTTTTCAGCAAAAATGCCCCAAAATCCAAAATTTTAAGACAATTTTTCTTTTCGCGTAGGGTTTGCACCTGTACTTGTCTTATATACAATTCTGAAGTAAACTGTATTAAATCTGTTTAAAGTGCTGTTGTTGTTGTTGTTTCGATTAACGGAAATCATTATGGATTCATTCATGCAATATAAGTGTCATGTGACTGTATATAGTATGCCTTGGAAATTCACTAATCAATTATCAAAAGTAATAACATAATTAGTTTGAATCAGTGATAAGGAAACGATTTGCATAGGTTTTACTTGTGAGCTGTTGTTTTGTTCAATTTTTTTAAGGAATTGACAAAACTTGAATGATATTAAATAAATAGAATTCCGCTTAGCTTCGCAGTTTTTCTTCTCTCGAACCAATTCACTTTCCAAACAAAATTAAAGACATGCTCATAACGATTCAAGGAGATAACTTTGTTATGTCATAAAACTATATACATGTAGATTCTTAGACCATATATTTGATTAAAATCAGTATATATATTTTGCTTTATTCATGATTTTTATCAGAAGACTGTTTTCTCTTTCCGACTGAATTTATTGCTCTGCGACGTCTGCGTCGCAGCGGTTGAGTCTACCGATTTCCGCTTCGACTTTCATACAGACATTACAATTTATATTCGGTCAAAATACCACTGTCGCAGCTAATTCTGATAGTGGCACAAATTTATCGCGAAGATTAAGTACGAGAATTCAAGAATGGCTTTATCTGCGTTCAGAAGCAGTGAAGATGTCACTAGGATCAGGCCCGTAGGCAGGATTTAATTTTGAAGGTTTTTTGGACCTTCAGACATTTTTAGCTACCTTTTTGAACATTTTATTTTGAGCGAGTTTAATTTGTCTAAATAAATGTTAAACGACCTTCTTTTCAAAGAAAACGCATCAATTGATCATCACACATTTTAAGAAAATAAATTGATTCTTTGTGGATGAGGGGTTGAATTAACTCATAATCTCCTCTTTAATATAAACCCCAATAATGCAGCTCTGCATGGTTAGGATATCTTTGACTAATCGCGACATTGGTTAAAACTTATTGATCAATTGAATGCTATGCATATTATATTAAATAGAATTACACTCTTGGAAATATTCTCAATTGCTGCTTGTGAACAGACTTTAAGATATAAATGTATACAAGCATTCTTTTATGTAAGATATCCAAGACAATGTAAGAGATTGCATGCATTGCTAAATATGTGACATTCACTAATTACATTCCCTTGAATTCGAACAGAGTGAAATTATATAGTAATCCAGATTATAACAGATTTGTTGAATTTGTTGCCGGTGTCACCGGAAATTAAACAATAATTCAATTTCAGTCGCAGGGCTTAAAGCAACTCGAGAACAAACAAACGCTCTGAAGTCAGCAGAAGAGCAGCAGCTGTGACCAACACAGTAGTTAAGAACAGAACTTTGGTCGAGATATGGCTATGGGCAGATATTTTTCGGTTTGCAAAAATCCCGAGTCTGGTCGAGAAAAGCACGTCTGGGACCGCAGTCGTAATGTCTTTCTATTTATTCTTTAATCCTCTCTCACCGTATAGCGAACACACGTTCACGATACTCACAAATACCAATACACACAGGCAATAATACATCTGGCAATACAGCTAGACTCAATTCTTCAAATACTATGTAGACCTAACCATCCATTCATTGCAATGTGTATATATACAGAGAGATGTCAAGTTGATGTTGACAACACATCAACTTGACGATCTATATCATCATTAAATTTAAATTTAAATATTAACAAAGAATAATTTTGAATATATTTCAAATAAACTGTAACATCAAACACCCTAATAATAACAAAGCTCGAATTATACAAAATATAAGTTAGTTAGATAAGTCATGGTTGTCGGTTGTAATGTGGTTTCATTAGTAAAAGTAAAAAATGACAATTGGTTGCAACGAGGCTCAATGCTGATGACGATGCCACAAAGGTTCAAAGCTGATGACGATGCCACAAAGGCTCAAAGCTGATGACGATGCCACAAAGGCTCAAAGCTGATGACGATGCCACAAAGGCTCAAAGCTGATGACAATGCAGCAAGGCTCAAAGCTGATGACAATGCAGCAAAGGTTCAAATCATGATAGTGATGCAACAAAAGCTCAAAGTTGATGACGATGCAGTAATAAAAGCTCAAAGCTGATGACGATGCAATACGCTTCAAAGCTGATGACGATGCAGTAAAGGTTAAAAGCTGATGGTGATGCAATAAACGATCAAACCCGATGACGATGCAGTAAAGGATAAAGCTGATAGCGATGAAATCAAAGCTTATGACGATGCAATAAAGGTAAAGAGTTGATAGTGATGCGATAAAAGCTCAAAGTTAATAACAATCATAGGACAGCTGATGACAATGCAACGACCTCAAAACCGATGACGATAAAAATAAAAGTTCAAAATAAAAGCAACTGAAGATTCATGTAGTATGAAGATGAAGTATTTAATGTTGCGTAAATGTAAACAATTTTCTATTTGACTTTATGAACGCTGGATAACAAATAATAATTTGATTGCATTAAATATCTTTTTGCTGAGAAAGATTATTTTATGTTGAAATTCAAAATGTAACCGTAGAATAATTTAACCGTAGAAATTCCTAGAAATTCAAAATTTCTAGGAACTTTTTCAAAAACACTTGAAATATGGGTCCAAGTTACATTTATGCGACTTTTTCCACAATGGATAGGTTCAGAATTCTAAAAGAAAACTTCCTTGGTTTCGTTTGAACAGAAAGAGTAGAATGGAGGCTGAAAGCAAGAAACATCCATATGAAATAAATAGAATTGTTCAAACCTTATGCGTTCTCTTTTCGTGTGAATGTATACAGCGCAAATAGAATCACTCAACACCCCGATATACATTTATCGCATTTCTTCACATC
>JAQFYQ010000587.1:0-16232 GCA_034694885.1 Buchholzia appendiculata | reverse complement strand
ACGTACCTGTAGCACTTTGAGAAGTGCAAGTGTGAACGTACCTGTAGCACTTTGAGCAAGTGTGAACGTACCTGTAGCACTTTGAGAAGTGCAAGTGTGAACGTACCTGTAGCACTTTGAGCAAGTGTGAACGTACCTGTAGAGAAGTGCAAGTGTGAACGTACCTGTAGTACTTTGAGAAGTGCAATCCTGTGTTCAGCACTTTCAGCGCGCAACATGAGTCTGTTGAGTTCCAGCACGTGACCCTTGCTGTGCAGACCTCCCAGGGCGGCCATCTTCTCTATCTCTTCATCCAACTATAAACATTCATGTATCACATCACCCTCAGAGACTGTAATAACAATAACAATCTCTGCACAACACACGACATCACAAAATATAATCTTTACACACACACACACACATACACACATACAGTACATTACATAACATTATATAATATCAGTTTCTACATACATATAATACGAAATACAATGCATGCGATATTAACCTCTTCACTGAATATACCACATCAACAATATTACTCTCTGCACGACTACACTTCAGTACAAACAAAAACTACCATCATTATAATAACTGACTGTCTAAACTAACTCAGTTTACTAAGTAACTTTGTGCATCATTCACATCACCGCGATTCATCAATATTGGACACTCCGATAAATTTAGATAAATTTCACTCTCAATATGACGTGCTGTAATATTGGCATAACGATGTTATTATGTTATTTCATCAAACATAAAGCAAATAAATCCGATCAATCTGAATGCCCTCTGTCGCTGCACAATCTGTTACCATCTAGCCTAAAATAATATGTATTACTCCGACATAAACAAAAAAGAAGAAAATGAAAAACAGTTATACAGTTCACAAACTGATAGATACACCTCAATATTAACAAACTTGTCAATTAAAGAATCCATCTCACAGCCATGATAAAATATAACAAAATATCAGAACGTACAATGAGATCACTAAAGAGTTCGTTCTTGTTCTTCTTTTCCTTGTTCTTGTTCACTCGTTCGCGAGACAGACTGCGCAGCGGCGTTGATTTCTCCGTGCCGATAATTCCTCGACAGTTAGCAGCGCCGCAGAAGCACTTCATCGCTTCTCGGCTAGTCACAACATCATCATTCGCGGCAGTTAGAATTAACATCACAACAAATCGTGCTTGAAAACACATAGTTGATATCACACAGTCTTACAATTTTCTAAGGCTCTTCCAAACGTAGAATAATACTGAAAATAATGAACGGCAATGCTCTGCCCGCGCACAGTTGCACACAATGAAACACTACAATGCTCTGTCCGCGAACAGTTTAACACAATGTATGTATGTATCACTTCCCTTCACATGCGCCGTGCGTGCCAGGACTCTCGTCACGACCTTCCGAGGTGCAACAATAGAACACGACAATGCTCGGTCCATGCACAGTTGCACACAATAGAACACGACAATGTCAACAATTGCTCTGAGAGGCAACTACATGCAGTTCCTATTCACTCCATTACTTATTACATAATCAGTTCTATTGCAAACCTATTGCATTAACCCGTTCAATGAAGATAGATCATACAATGATACACTCAGCTTAGCAGACGATTCAACTCGGCCGTCATTTAAACAGACAAAAGAAACTAATTTAGACAAGATAAGAACAGAACTTGTCGAACGCTAACCCGTAATTTTCAAACTGATAATTGAACGTGATTTCTTCTCCTTCTTTGACCGGTTTGACAGTAAAGAAGCCAATTCTCAGCTGTCCATTGACGGTCCACTGAAACAACAATAATATTAGTGTAACAAATAGAAATATCAGCATTAACTACATTCAATGTAATGTCTGCTTGATAATCAATCTAAGCCAGCTAACAAAAGCAAGAAGACCTTTTCAATAAGCATGCCACCCAAAGCAAGAAGAGCTTAACTATTTACCACAAATCTCAACTCCAAACCTATAAGTTTGGAGCTAGAATATATCATACTTATAGAATCATAGCACATTTATAGTAGCATAGCACTTTTATACACTTGTAGCCGAGAAGTACTCTTATTATTATAGAACAGCAGCACACATATAGCAGCAGTGCAGCTACAGCAGCAGCACACTTTTCACAGAGCAATGCACTTATAGCAGTAGCACACTTATAGCAGCAGCACACATATCCAAAGCACGCTATGAGAACAGCACCACACTTGTAGCAGGGCAGCACAATTTATGCCTGCACAGCACACTTATAGCAACAGCTGATATGGTATGTGATGTAGTACCTTCTGTGTCTCAGCGTTCGGATCACAGCTGTGGTTGATGAGACGAGAAATGTTCCCCCTCTTTGCGGCGTCTATGATCTCATCAGTACTGAGAGCCATGAAATAATGATGCGTGGCGTTGTCACGCGCGTATCTCTTAGTGCGACTCTTGAACTCCTTGTAGTCGAGTACCTCACCCACGTACTCCATGACAAACGTCCCGCTGAAACAGCATCGACAGTAGAGAATAATCAACACAGTTTAATATATATCACCAAATTAACTTTCAAACAGCACAAATTTCTATTTTAATCATTCAATGTTACCGTACGAATCACGTTTGCACCGTCGTAATGCGTACGCTACAATATATTTCAAATTCAGTCACTTTGCGATTCTGAAGAGAAAGAAAACTCAGCATCCTGTACAATCGTTCACTTAACTGAAATGAAGTCAATAATGTACAGTGTTGTACGCACACGGAGACTACAAATCATTATTTCCTAACAAATTGGCGATACCTAATCTACACATAAACCAAAATAGCTTGTTTTCCTGTAACAAATACATAAATTTAATATCGAATTTAAAAATTAGAACATAACACTCTTCGCACATAAACATTAGAAATGCAACACACTTCTGTTGAAACACTTTATGCTTGCAACTGTTCACGCACAGTGAACATCCAAAGTCCGTCTCAAGGAACAAGGAACAGTTCAAAAGTTAAATTAAAGTAATACAGTACAAATAAAAATAGGACATTCTATACCTGTGTTCCCCATAGATATCTTGCAAATCAAATTGTAGACTATAAACAGGATGTTGATATTGAAAAGGACATGGTACCCTTAAGGTACCCTTAAGCGACAAAACAAGGAATTAATTCAGCATTGACTAGACAATGAAGTGTAGTTATAGAGTAGAGAGAGAGAGAGAGAGAGAGAGAGAGAGAGAGATCACATACGGTGTCATGTCTTCAGCTGCCTGCAGACCCCAACCCTTCCAGTCCGTCTTGAAATACCGCGACTTGGCGTACTGGCGCTGCAAGCATATCGTATATAACTTCAACATCAAACAGTGTAAAATTAATGACTCAAAAAAATGTAAAAACTGGAACATCGTTAAAGTTTCTTCCATCACAGCACTGAACATTCATCACCATGATGACGATGCGGTTCACTGCGGCCACTTATCACAAATACTGATGAATAATTAAATATTTAAACTTCAGCTTGAATTTCTAAACTGCTATCATACATAATACATGCAGCACACAATCTGCTCTAACTATATACCAAACATAGTATTAAGGTATTCATGCACGACCTGTCGTTAAACACGCATCGTACAACCTAAGGTCTGACGAAGCGTGTCAGACACAATATGACATGCACTACTACAATAATCTTGATTAATGTAATACCGCAATAAGATAAGAACCCTTGAATAACAAATCACACCGCAATTGAACCTTAACTCATTTATCAAAACGAATACTTGTATATTAAACAGTGTATTTAGAAGAAAGCATGAGTTGTAAGCATTGCGCAAATATGTACCCTCTGGAACAATCTGTTTGTACACTTCTCTCCGCATGGACATCTCGTACCACTGAAACAAATGCATAGTAAACAACGATTAACAACTTTACAATCTATGCCAAAATACATTTTCATAATTATAAAGTATTTGGCATCTTCTAGACAGAAGCTTGTCAGGTGCCTATATCCCATCACAGCCCTCAGTCCGACGTAAAACAAAGTCACCTAACCGGGCCAGTGTGCTAGGTAAACACGTCAAAATTGACAATACTGCCAAGTGCACAGCCCCATAAAGTGCACGGAGTAAGAGGTGACTATGGGCTAGTAGTCCACAACTGTAGCAAGAATGTAGACTGCTACCAATTGCTCTTTGTCTTTTTTCGTGCGGGTTAGCCTAAGCTTGCCGCCACTACCAAATTAAAGAGCAGAGTAACTATCAATAACGCACGGAAATCACCCTATTCCGGAACCGATTGCCATAGCAACGGCATGTGGTCGTAAACAATCAGCCATAGTTATCTCTCAGGGACATTAGTTAAAGCAGTTGTCTGTGTTGAGCACAAACAACTCGTAGAAACGAATAGAAGACTACAAACGCGAGAAGATGATGATGAAGCATGCAATTGAGACAATCATCCCCGCAAGGTCTAACTCACCACTCAATCATAAGCATACGATTAAGACAATCATCTCCGCAAGGTCTAACTTACCACTCAATCATAAGCATACGATTAAGACAATCATCAATCATCCTGGCAAGGTCTAACTCACCATTCAATCATGAGCATACGATTAAGACAATCATCTCCGCAAGGCCTAACTCCCATGTGATAGTCTTCCGCAGAAGGTAATGTGCAGTCACAGAGCATTCGTCTCGCTTCCTTGCGAGCCTTCTTCGTATCTCTACAGCAACAGCAACAACAACATCAACAATAATCAACAACAACAAGGCAACATTTATGCAACAGCGCTTGCATCAGCTAAAATAACAAGCACTACAAATATCTGTAAAACATTTGCTGTTAGTTACCTTTGTCAGCAAGAGCACTTGCTGAGCTTGTATCCCAACAATAACTGCGAAACTTCAATAACTTTGACCACATTTGTGCCATAAATTAAAAACAGTGATTAGATTACTACAATTATTATCATTCCTTCACATCAAATTTCTATATATGAATTGACTGGACATAATCACGCAAATTTCGTTCACTAAACTGGGACACAAAAGTGTCAGAGCGACTTCCCTTGATCGTACAATAACTACCGTTTATTGACTTGCATCACGTTGCCGATCTTTACTTCATGCCGGGGCAAACCGTTAACTAACAATCTTTGTGATAATAACTATAGCCTAGATCATCTTGTTCAGCAGGAGATGGAACGCGATGAATTCCATAGCAATGGTTGACATCATCATTAAAAAATTAATCAAATATCACTATTTCTATCACTTCGTATTCTATCCAACTCCAGTAAACAGCCTCCAAAACACAGCAAGAAATTACTAAGGCGGAGAGAGAGAGCGTTTTTACAATTTACAACAATGACAGTGCTAGAAAAGGCAAACCTTTCAGAGAGGAATATATTCTCCGTTATCTGTTCAAAGTACGGCGGTTTATCGTCGTCTTCCTGGCTCTCAGCCGCCTTGTCCGCAGCCGACTGAGTGGATTCAATCTCGCTAGATTTCTTATCTGAACCTTGTTCCAAGTGTTCGTTCAACTCGGCACGCTCGCCCAAAGAAGATGAAGGCTGCGACACGTTTTCCGCTTCCATTTCACTCCATCGCCTCCAACGTGATTTCATCTTCATTGGCTCCGTCAGAGAATCCCGTCGAGGAGTGAGACAAGTCGACGTGTTCGGCTTAACAAACTCGGTCTGAGAGTCGTTCGACTCCGACTTACTTTCGCCTTCACTATCGGCGCCCGTGCCAGTCCTATATTGACCAGATTTAACATCCGAACTTCTGTTGTACGCAGACGATGAACCTAAACTGTCTGTAGCTTCATTATCAGACCCCAGTATCCTATTAGTACCACGATGTGACGAAGGTACCTTGCCATCTACGGAATGATCCAGTTTCCCACGTTCAACATCTGAAGATTTTGAAACTAAGGAATCGTTGGCAGAACTTTCAGGTAAAGCTTCCCAAACACAGCTCATTTCCGGTTCGACCTGAAGCAGTTGTCGATTTATTCTTCGTATTTCCTCCACGGTATATCTCTGTGTCCGGGTCTCGTCTTCAATCTCAGTCGTATCCCCGGGACCTTTCCACGAAGATCTGTTTTTGAAACCAGCATTGGACCTTCTATCCGTATAACGACAGTTCTCACGCGAGACAACGGAATCGGAATACTGCGATCGATTGATTCGACTTCCATCATCATCTTCATTTCTTCCACTCAAATCCACAAGCACACGGTGATTTGGAGGCCCATCTGCACGCCAACCATAATTCTGAGCACCACGAAACGATTCCCTTCGCAAGTCACGTCTGCCCATGTCAAACGAGCCCGAATGATGCGCAGTGATTGGACGATTAAAGTCGGGACTAGGAGCGAATCTCTCTTCGTAACTTTGGCAACCGTATGGCGGAACCTGAAGACCATGCGGCTCGAAACCTTTATTCCAAACGTCTCGATGCTGTGAAAACTCACTTCCGTATTCTGTCGTCGACACCTCGCCGTACATGTTGAAACCGGAAGCATTATTGCACGGATCCCACGATGGGAACAACGGAACAATCGCGGACGGAATAGGCATCACACCGCCGCCGATACTCGTATCGCTCTTCGACTGCCAGGTTGCGTAATGACCTTCCTCGTATCTCACAAAACATTCGGCAAAATTTGAATCACCACGATCGTTTTGAAACCCGCTAGCCTCATGACTGTACACAGGAATTTCATTGCCTGTGAGCGAATAGCTTTTCTCCGACGGCTCAAAGTGACTCGAGAAGGTCGTACTGGACACCTGAGAGTTCTGATCAAAGGCGATCACAGCTCCTCGAGTGTCCTCGTCGCTCGTCACGACCTCCATGTCCGTCATGTCCGGACCAAACTCGCCCAGGATCCTATGAGACTGCATGTCTGCAACGCGGGACTGACGTCCATGAGATTTGCCTTCCACAGCACCGACCAACGTTCTTACGCACGGCATTTGCACGTCCGGCTTTAAACGACACTGTGAACTGTCCTCACTATTTCGTGAATTCTTCTTGAACTCGAACTTTGTGTTATTTCTGTCGTCAGTCTTGTCGTGCCTCTCTCGACTAGAAATGTGACCTCTACCTTCAGCCTGTTGTGACCTTTGCCTTGAACCTGGCGAACAGCTGCTTCTTCTGAGTGGCCTGGAGGACTTGGAACTCGGCGAGACACTGCTTCTTATGCGCTGCTTGTCAGACTTAGATGCGTCGTGCGAGTTTCTGCTCGAATGACCTCGATCACTATCCCTTCGCTCGTTCCTAGCTTGACCTTCACCTCTGCTTGCGTGACCCCTGACCTCACCTTCTCTCTCACGATCAACTCTTTCGCCGCTCAATTGGTCCGAACTTCTCCGAGTAATCACATCTTTGCTTGCAGAAGAATCTCTCCGGCTATGAACACGGCTGTAACTGTCCCGTCGCTTATCATCATCATCTCCTCGACGACTTGATATGCGATGATCAGCATCATGAACAAATCCATCGCATTCACGTCTCATCGTGGAATCACCTTGTTCAAGATCTTTGCCCGATTTCTCTGCATTCTTTCGGTTATCACTATCGTCCCGATATGATCTTTCTTGAGTACGAAACGATTTATCCCTTTCGTCATTACGATACGACCTACCTCTTTTATCATTATGAAATGACCTCTCTCTTTCGTCATTAAGATTTGATTTGCCTCTTTCGTCATTACGAGTTAATCTGTCTCTTTCTTCATAACGATGTGATCTATCTGTTTCTTCATTACGACAGGATTCATCTCTTCTGTCAATATAATGATTTCTGTCTCCATCAACATCAAGAAATCCTCTTCTTTCATCTCTACGTCTTTCATCAGTATTATACGATCTATCTCTTTCGCTCTCACGATACGATCTGTCGTGTTCGCCATCACGATACGATCTATCCATTTCATTATCACTAAACAATCTATCGCATTCACCATCGCGATGCGCTGCTTCTATTTCGCCATCGCGATGCGATCTGTCCCGTTCACCATCACTACGCAATCTATCCCTTTCACTATCACGATGTGATTTATACCTTTCACTATCGCGATGTGATCTATCCCTTTCACCATCACTACGCAATCTATCCCTTTCACTATCGCGATATGATCTATCCCTTTCACTATCGCGATTTGATCTATCCCTTTCACTATCGCGATGTGATCTATCCCTTTCACTATCGCGATGTGATCCATCCATTTCACCATCATCATGTGATCTATCCCTTTCACTATCGCGATGTGATCTATCTCTTTCACAATCCCGATGTGATCTATCCCTTTCACTATCGCGATGTGATCTATCCCTTTCACTATCGTGAAGCGATCTCTTTCTATCACCATCATGATACGATCTATCTCCGTCTTTTACAAGCTCTGATCGAACACTATCACCATCACGATATGGCCTATCACTATCACCATCGTTAAAAGGTCTATGTCCTTCAATATCCTCTATAAATTTCTCCCTCTCGCAGCTATTGCGTGATTTGTTTCTTTCATCACCAATCGACACTCTATCACCTCTATTTCCTTCCCTACAGCTACCTGATCTATGTGCATTCGAATGATCCGACTCAGGATGTTTTGCACGATTTCGTGAAACACCAGAGTCTACCTCGCGATCAATCTCGTGCTTAGAATCTCTAGAAGACCTTCGGTGATCCTTGGTAGGAGTCGAGTGCTCTATTTCACGACCTGATCGACCACTAGTAGGAGGAGATCGCTGTCGACTAGAGTCAGAAACTCGGCGGTCATCCTGTTTATGAGCTACATGGGATGATCGACCCTGACTGGATTCCCTTCGCTTCTGTTCTTGACCATCAGACGATTTATCTCGTCTCACGACATCCCGAGACTGTCGTCGTTCACAAGTTGATTTGATTTCTTCTTTGTCATCGGCAGACAGTGCCCGACGTTCGGAAGATGTGGCATCCTTCTCATTGTGCCTTGAGTTCAAACTAACTTTGTCTTCTTTTGCACTCGACTCGATACTTCGAACAGCAGGGCCCAACGTAGAATCCATTCTTTCACTAACAGGCAATAGACTATCTCGCTTTGGCTCAACAATGCGTTCACATGGAATAATCACTGGAATCTTATTCGCAGCATAAGCTGTTCCATTCACGTCCTTGCCAGCCTTATGCTCTTTCTCGTCGACCTTCATTTCGCTTTCTTCTTTTGTCTCTGCAAAACGCCTTCGGACCCGTTTCTTTGCAGCATCACCATCCTTGACCGGAGAACCATCACGCTTGACCTTCTCATTGCGCTCTGAATCGTGATTGGACCGCCCTCCTGGCCTATCAGCACTATCTCTACTCACTCTTGTTCGCCTACTCTCCGTCTGCGATACGCTACCACGCTCACCTGATTGTGACCTGTGACATGACCTGTGATCCCTGGTTGACCTATGTTCCCTTGATGAGTTGCGTTGATGACCTCGTGATCCGAGGTCCTTTGATCTGCTTCGCCTGGACTGATCTCTTCCAGGTGATCGTGATCTACGACGATCTCTTGATCGCGACCGCCTTCTACGGGACGAAGACCGAGTCCGGTCACTGTCTCGAGATCTCCTCTTTTTTTCAGTCGATCTTGACCGGCGGCAGTGTCGATCAGATGATCGCCTTCGGGTTTGGCCCTCCTTAGATGGTGATGACGACACATGTCGAGTTTTAGAATGAGCACGGTTTGACTTACCTCTATCTTTATTCCCACTGTCATCCTGGCTTTTCACTGCTTTAGATTGTTCACTGGAATGTTTGCTCGGATCGATGTCCTTTTGCGGAAGTTCAACAATCGATAAATTTGCTTTTGAAACTACTGCTTGCGCATGTACAGCTTCCATCACTGGACTTTCACAAAGATTTGATGATTCGAGAGTTTTGTTAATCTTGCCGGAGCCTGATAAAATGCCTAAATTAGAGTCCAATTTTGCTGCCATTACATATTTCGTGTCGATTTCGTTTCTAGCCGACAGAGGCGATGACGCATCGACCGTACTGTCCATTTCATTCATCTCGCCTTCGTCATCCGAATCTTTGAAAACATTCAAATCAGAAATTTTCCTGATTTTCCCGAAGACTTTGAACGAGCCGGAAGCAGACTGTGTTTCACTCGCGACTGTAGGCAAGACTCGTACAGGCTTTATAAAAATCTGAAACTTGGATTTGCCTGTATTTACAGCATTACCTGCAGACTCTGCGGAGACAATTTTGCCCGTATTTTTTTCAACAGAGGGAATGTTTGCAACCAAAGAACCATCACTGACCCGCTCTGGTAGATGCGTAGCCGTACCACTGCTAGATCTTACATCACTATTAGCTACTGGTACACTGGCATGACTGCTAGATCTTACATCATTATTAGCTACTGGTACACTGGCATGACTGCTAGATCTTACATCATTATTAGCTACTGGTACATTGGCATGACTGCTGGTACTTACATCATCATTAGCTGCTGGTACACTGCTAATTGCTACAGTAACATGACCTTCGGAAAATGTTTGACTAGCGGGAGAAAAGTCATCATTGCGCACCGTGCTTTTTCCGCCAAAAATCTCAGATTCAGCACCAAAGGATGCACTGACAACATGCGTATTTCTATCCAATTCAACTACGGTAGGTGCCATGGGAGGATTTAACTTAACAATATCTTTTGTTTTATTGTCACTATTCTGCTGATTGCGAGGCTTGTCGGAAACATCCGGCATGGGTATGTCACAAAGACTTACTGCCTCTAAACAACTCTTCCTACCATCACTTCTTTCCAACGACTCTTTGAAGCCGACTGCAGAGAGATCTCTAGAGCCGGCTGATCTGACAGTCTTAGCCATCACCTCACTGGCACGCTGGCGCCTCAATGCGGCAGAATTCAGTTCATTATATTTCAGTTTTTGTCCTTCTGGGGCACCTCGGAAAGATGTGCGACCTTTCTGCGAGGAGTTTGCAGGTTCAGAGGTGACGATTATAACGTCGTCGTCATCGTTGCTTCCCCCATCGCTGCTACTGCCGATATCTATGTTACACTGTCCTGCGGAGGAAGGAAGAGCACGGGATGATTTGCAAGAATCTATTATTAGAATATCATCTGTCCTCGATAAAGAACTTGATTCTTTAGTACCTTTATTTTTCCTCTTGTGATCAGCAACTTCTTTCTTGCGCTCATCTTCATTGGTAGTAACTCTCTTAACCTTAGCTTCATCACTCGTATCTTTCATTAGCTTCACTGCATCACCCGAACCTTTCTTCAACATCACTTTGTCATCCTCTCCTTTCTTCAGCTTCACATCATCACCTTTCTTTATATTAGCCTCACCCTTGGGACAATCAGATCCTTGTCTGTCTCTATCACGCCGTGATCTTGTACAATCAAGAGTCGACTCACCAGTGCTGCTACTGTTGCTACTACTGTTGCTTTTCACAGGCAAGCTCTGGCTGCTATTTGAACTTGAAGGCATCTCAAATGTTGACTCCTTGTCATCATCTATCGAGTCGATGACTACAAATGAACTGCGTGCTTTCGATGCTAAACTCTTGGCAGATTTCTCTTTATCAGACGATACCGATTGCTGCTTGCAAGAATCCTCTTCTGTTTTCTTCTGCTTATGTTCGGAGTACGATGACTTGCGAGATTTATCCTTCGAAGACTCGTGAGTTTTCTTTTCACGCCGTTCTTCACTCTCTCTGCCACGTCTCCGATCTTGTTCTCTGCGTTTCACTTCATTCCGCTTTACATCACTAGCAGAAAGTTTACCATCAGGTTTCTGATCAACTTTCAAAGCCGACTCGCCTTTGACATTCGACTCCTGTTGCTTTGTCTTACCTTTCGTTGCAATGTCGCTATCATGACCTGCATGAAGATGACGCTTTTCCGAATCGAGCTCCTCTGCAGTCTGCACTCGCCCTGTGCTGACTTCACCAACATCACACCTTCGCTCGACAGACCTCTTATCCTGCCGGTAATCAGTCTCTACACCCTTACTTGCAGACGAAGTCTTATCCACTGAGCAGATCAGGTCGTCCTTCACTCTGGGACGGTTGCTCGCTTGCTTGTCCTTGCAGTGAGCTGAACCTACTTTGTGCGAATCCTGCAGTGATGATGTAGACAAATCCCTCTTTATTTCTCTACGCGATTTATTCGACTCGGACAACTCAGGGCGCTCATGCGATACATCTTTCAAAAACTTTGGCTTCGTTTTCTCTCCATTCCAATCTTCAGCTTCCCTATCGTAAGATTCTCTTGTAGCGGCCATTATAGAGTTTCTGCCATCATGTTCATTCGATGCTCTTCTTGCACCTCTGCGTTCATCATCACGGCTGTTATGCCTTGACTGTCTCGAGGATTCGCGTTCACTGGACTGATGACTCCAACTGCTTCTTCCACGCAGGTTTCGATCGTCCAACTCAATGCCTGTCATCATTCCAACCTGACGACCATCGTCAAACTCATCCTCAACGACATGATGCCGTCTATCATGATCAGCTCTAGAATACCTTTCCCTGAGCACACCGTCTCGAGAACTGTAATCAAAACCATAATCGTCTTCAATGTGCTCACGGTATTCGACAGGCGACCGAGAACTATTGCGCCTATCTAGCAACTCTTCGTAACGACACTCTTCAGGATAGAATTCACGATCGCCTTCAAACTGTGGTTCCTGCCCGCATGATCGCCTTGATGGAGATATTATCCTGTACCGCTCCCTCGAATCTTCATAATACTCTGCATCAATTTGCTCGTGTTGTCTTGAATTTGAATGCGAGCGTATTCTACCATCTCTAGCATACCCATCTGATCTGTGATACTCTTCAGGATACCATTCACCACGATCACCAAAATCTGCGGCCCGATCATCAACCATTTGGGCAACGTGACCACGATAGTTTCCATCTGGAGATGAACATCTCTGCCTATCTACTGGCTCGTCATCTGCGTAATCCTGTCTATCAAGACTTTCGCGCGATCGGAAAACATTAGAAGTTCGATCAGAGCTCAAATCACAAGAGAGCTTATCATGCCGCGCTGATTTCCTTCTTTTTTTGTGCTCATATTCCAAATCCTCCGAAATTTCATCACGATTCTTCTTATCTCGACTGTCAACCTTAACGTCAATACTATTTTGTTTGTCATAGCTTGCATTCTGCAACTCATGACTCGATGACACGCGTGACCTCCGATCTTCGTTCTCTTGCACGCACGAGTTTTGCACAGCCTCGTTTGCACTAGAAGACACAGGCCTACTACCGTGCACCACAGTACTTTTCACCGCCGAACTTTTCTCATCAGGGGAATATTTGCGCTTGCAGTGACGCACGGTTCTATCGTCGACATCATCATCAACAGCACCACGTTCTTCTTCAAGTTTGCCTACATCACTCCTAACTCTACTTATATCCGGAGAGGGTGATCGATCGTCATGGTGATGTTTGGAACGTTTGTGACCTGAAAAAGATGACTTTCTCTTGGGGGAGCAGCGAGTATCAGGCTTCTCGGAATGTCTACGGTCGGAAGTGGATGATCTGCTGTGCTCACGATCCTTCCTTGTGTCCTTCACTTTCGACGAAGGACTCCTGTCCTCACGATGTTTCTTACTGGAGTGATGCTTTCTGGACGACTCCTTCACCTTGGGAATTGAACCATCAGACGACTTCAAGGAGTCCGACACACTTTCACCGACAGCTTTTATCGACTTGCTATTGTCTAATGTACACACATCAGATTTGCTTCTTTTATCCGGTTCTTCTTTACTCAAGACATCAGCAGCAGAAGTGTTGTGCTTCAGTACAGGCAACACCTCAGACTTGTCCATGTCCAAGGCGGGCGGTGCCCATCGGGTCTTGCTTCTTCTATCCTTGCTGCCGACGCTAGTGGAATGCTTCCTAAGAAGATCTGTGTCCGAGTCTGACTCGTATAATGAAACTTTCTGCAAGCCAGATTTTTCAAAGATCTTATTTGCGATTGACCTATTATCATTTGCCACTCTGCCCTGGGTGTGGCCTGCCAGCCGATGTTTGTCTGCAGCACCACTGCCTGCAGAAGAGTTCACCTGTTTCGCACTAGACCTGCCATCAACGCCCCTCGCACTTGACCCGCCATCAACGCCCCTCGCACTTGACCCACCATCGCCACCTCCCTGTGAACTGTCCGATTCGTTGTCGCTGTACTGAACGAGAGTCGTCTCCAGTTTCTTTTTCCCAGTTATCTGAAACTTGATCAGCTTGTCAGTGTTGATCAGTTTCTTGGTCCCGAAAGCCATTATCACAGCAGGCTTTGACCCGTTTCCTTGCAGAGCATTCGACGCCGGAGGAGTAGCGGCTGACGGTGAAGCAGAAGATTGAACGACCGTGCCACCACTAACCACGCGTGGCTTAAAAGCTAATATGGAACTGGGCAATGATGGTTTCCCAGTTGATGAGTTTAGAATCTTCTGTGGACACTGCTGGGATGATTTACTGCCCGACAGCTTTCCTGCCAGCCTTGACGGTTGAGCATCTACTTCGCTAAGTACAGAAAAACATAAAACCTTTAAATCATATGCGGTCAACGAAAAACTGGTCTAGTGCAATAAAACCTATTTTACAATAATTAACAAGTTGATACTAATTTATAGATATGTACACTTAAAGCGACTATCATCACTCAGTTAACACAGCACTTGATGAGCATCAAATTCAAGGGAGCAAATACATCCAAACTGACAAATACAGATCAACAAACATGGAAAAAGGATCCATAAATATATCCTGTAAACTGTTTTCAGTTTTCACATTCATCTAACTTAAATACAGGCAAAGAAACTCATTAGTCAGAAAGCATGCCAAAAGTTCTATATTTATGGCACTCCGAATCGTATGTTAAAAACGTTTTTGATATCAGAGAGCTTTGGAGGTACACAATAAGGCATCGTAAAGTTCCAATAGAGCAAACTCAAAGACCAATAACATCCTGACATACCGAGACAAAATCCTGCTGAAAAATTAATTGGTGCTTATCCAGCATCAATTTCAATTTTAAAGAAAATACTTTAATATCATCATCTATATTGGAAGTTTATAGCTGAAAATTGTGTCTTCTTGGGCCATGCTCCAACCACCCTAAAGGGGGATAGAGGCCTCATGCATCTATGACTGGTTCAAGAGTCATCATCATCTCATTTGTACGAATAACTAACAACCAAAGCAGAACCCATACTCAGCTTATCGCAGGTACATCAATCATTTCCAAGCGATACAGACAGCAATATCGAACAAATGCAACAGGAAAACTAAATGAGATACAGCAATATATTTCGGTTATAACTTAATCAATGGCATAGAAACGCAGCACGACAGATGTAACAACAGCAACACACAGATTACTAATTGCAAAAACACAACAGTACTAGAAATTAGCAGACCCATGATTTTACTGCGCAACTTGCAATAATCAAACTAAGCTAAAGTTGCATAAAATACTAGCATTGTGAATGTTTTGTATTGTTTGACGGCAATGTATCTTGTTACACATTCAGTACGTACAGAACAAAAGCAGCTTAAAACCGAAGTCATTGTAATAAGAAGACAGAGAACGCAACGAGATTGCGTGGAAACTATGTCAGTCAATAATACATGCTTACTATTGGTCGGACTTGACCTAGATCTCATTAATACTAGGCCAGGCAATAGTACATGTTTACTATTGGCCGGTGACACTGGACCTGACCTAGATCTACACGCCAAAGTGGGATGGGCTGTTTCTACTATGTCAGCCGTTATTTTATTGCGTTCTCCATCTTCTTATTATAAAAATCTTTGATTTCAAAACTAATCCTGTTATCGTAGTTGCTCCAAATTACCCCCAAAGTCTCTTGAATTTCTTTATTTGTGAGTCACCTGTTTTATAAATTTACAGTTTTATATTTTGCAAATATGTCGCTGGTCTTGCAATTTATCACACTACGCATAGTGCAACAAAGTGGCATGTATGTGCTGTGTTTACTAAGTGGCATGTATGTGGCTGTGTTTAGTAATTGGCATGTATGTGGCTGTGTTTACTAAGTGGCATGTATGTGGCTGTGTTTAGTAAGTGGCATGTATGTGGCTGTGTTTAGTAATTGGCATGTATGTGGCTGTGTTTACTAAGTGGCATGTATGTGGCTGTGTTTAGTAAGTGGCATGTATGTGGCTGTGTTTAGTAATTGGCATGTATGTGGCTGTGTTTACTAAGTGGCATGTATGTGGCTG
>JAQFYQ010000586.1:0-16233 GCA_034694885.1 Buchholzia appendiculata | reverse complement strand
TATATACAGTATATATATATATATATATATATATATATATTTCATAATATGAACAATTTCAGATGGATCAACAAATGTTTGACCTGACTCACTCTCAAGCTCAATTCCTTGCCGCGTATATCGAAGCCATCAGAATAGCGTTTGCAATAGACTGGACATCGATCACATGGCAGGATCTGACTAAACCTCTTCACTCGGCCCTTGGAGCGCGCCTTTACATGACATACACAGCGAGAAACGTTAACACTGGGATTCCTGGATCGATAGAAGATCAGGCAACGTACTGGGTGAACTACTACAAGCCGTCGAGATCCAGAGATGAATTCATATCCGAAGCGAGTAGTCTTGAACAAGGTAGACAACAAACTATGTCGTTCTATTCATTTGAATGGAATGTGCGGCCTATTATTTCCCGCGCAATTAGGAGAATAATAATAATTGATTTCAGTGCATTCACGATAATGCGACTCTCTGTTAGAACTGATTACTTTTCATACTTTAAACCTAGGGATATAATACATGAGCAAACATCTACGTCTTTCATTTCAGTGTTGCATACTTGTAGTTAAATATCTGCTGCATCTAGTATTGATATCTGAAAGCAATGGCACACACGTTTTATAATTATTGTTATCTGAAGATATTGTTCTAGATGGTATTGTGTAGAATGTATTTTGAAAATATGATCCCACAACCACGAGTAAAATATTAGCCAAAACGACTCGACCCGTTGTCTTCTGCTTACGCGGCAAATGTCATACCACTGGACTACTGAGACTTTCCCGCTTTTTCGTGCTACAAATTAATATTTAGCGTCAACTACACAACAACCATCTGTCATACGAGAGCCAAGCATCCGAGTTTACTCGTACATTGCACTCCATAGCTCAATCACTAGAACTTGTCAAGGGCAACCACCGCTATGTCTCACGATGTAAATTGTATTTGTGAAATGTATCACATATCTGATAGTTTGACCTAATAGCTAATGAGCTAGCCTAGTAATGTAAGATAGACAGCAAAGAAAATTTCAATGACCAATGTCAGCAGATAACACATGCTTATCTTTATCAGTCGTATAGAGGAACTAATTTTTCAGTATTTTTCTAATTACCCTTCGTTGTTTATTTATAAATTCGATCCACATAAATGCAGTCAATGAAACTTTCATCCTTGTCCAGGTTGTGCGGGAAGCAACGGAGCGGACCTGATATTTGTCCTGGACAGCTCTGGAAGCATAGGAGATCTCAATTTCGAATTGATCCGAGCATTCGTTAAGGACGTCGTTAATGAATTCGATATCGGTATGGATGTCAAGCAGTACCGCATCGGAGTCATAGAGTACAGTTCAGCGGTGAGTAGAGAATTCGACTTGAACACACACGCTACTAAAGCTGACGTTCTGCAGGCCATTGACCGCATACAGTACGATGCAGGAGGTACCAACACCCATCTCGCATTGGATGAAATGGTTCAAAGAGGCTTCACACCTCAGAATGGAGCTCGACCCATTGAAAATGGTAAGGAGTAAATGTAAGCAATACTTTGCAGTGCATCCTGTGTTTTTTCGGACAACTTTAATTTTTTCAACCTGTGTTTTTGAACGACTTTATAACTTGACAGCAATTTCATCATGATTATAACATAATTTTCATTTAGATTTAAACGATGCAACTGAAATATCTGAATCAGAAAGGATCATGATTACGTAATCGGCGAGGAGTTGTAACACACTTATTATCTACGATACATTTACTATACTGTATTGTAATTCATGATTATTGATATACTATTTACTGCTGCTTGATACGCCTTGCTGCTTGCTCTAGTGGTATTGACTGCAGGAAAAAATAAACTGGGGTTGCTATTGTGTCTGAACAGGTCATCCCCGTGTCGGTATCGTTGTGACGGACGGTCAGTCGAACGATCCACCGGCAACGATCGAAGCAGCCCGGCGCGCCCACGCCGCCGACATCACCATGTTCGCCGTCGGCGTAGGCACTGGCGTCAACATGAATGAACTGCAGGCGATAGCCAGCGATCCAACATGCATACATCTCATACTTCTGCAGTCTTTTACTGAATTCGGAAGTCTGAAACATATCATTGAAAAACGAACCTGTGACGGTAAAACTGCTTGAGTGACTGCTGATGTACTTAGTTTTTATTTTGTTTAAATTGTTAACAGATTGATAATGAAAACCAAAAATCAGAATAATACTTACGGTGTAATCATGTCATCGGATTAATGAATAATGTCAAAGGAAAATAATGCTATTATTTTCAAATCCATGGCTTTGCACCAAGTAGAAAATTATAGCATATGTAGGTTATGCTTAAGCTGAACTCATTATCTATGCACTGACTGACTAAGACTAAAATGATAGTCGCATCGACTCGCAAAAAAGTTTTCACATAGTCTGGATTTTTACATTACTAATAGAATATGTTGTGATTTGTAGCTCCAATCATCATCTCCCCGGGTTCAAACTCTTCAATTGAAGGAAGCATTCCACCTGGTGACGATCAGAATTGCAAGATCAAAATTCCTGCTGAAGGATCAACAATCAAGGTATATTAGACAACATGATTACATTGTATGATATAATGCTGACTGTATGACGTCATATGTGTTACGTGAATTACTACTAATAACAACGACACACTCCGTTGTTATTATTAACAAATCATGTGACTTACAAATATTAAAAAAATCTCTGTGGAATGAAGCTTGTTTATTTCAGGGAATTCTATGTTGTGTTCTTGTATTCATATCAATATAGCCTAATCGCTATCTACAACATACCGATACTCTTAAAGGATATTAAAATATAATACCTATGTTCATTATCTACAAGTTTGTATATATTTGGCTTTCACTGATAAATGACTTCAGATTAGAAAGTCAAAGCAAGAATCTAGTTTAATTTCATTTATCTTGAAATAAACTATATTTTGCGTGTTATTACATTATTTTGACGTTCACTAATTATCATGCATCATCTTACTCATTTTGTATTCTATTGTTGACACTTACTAATTTATGTTTTGCTCAACTGCATGCAAGTAAAATACCGGTAAAGCCATGCAGTAAATTATTCATCGTTAATTCTTGATCAAATTTGTCTCAATGAATCAGTATATCATGTTTTTAATTTATGTATTATAATGTGGCGTAATTATTTGTACTTAATATATTTTAGGATGATGTACCAGTTTAAAGTATAATGAGTCTGAATTTGTACATCATAATTTATATAGTTCATTTCTTATCTATCGTTTTCCATTATAAATGTGCTAGAGTTGATGATGCTAAATGATATATTGATTACAGCTGGCGGCCTACAGTGGCAGCGTGACGTTCTACATCTCGCAGACGACCTACCCCAGCAGCTCTTACTACGATGACATGGTTGAAGCATATCCAGACAGAATGGGAGTCATGTTCATTCCACAGCCTCCAACTAGCGATTTGGAGGGAATAATGTTTTGCAACATCAAGGGAGACAACTACACAGAGTCAAACATATCAATCGGTTCAAATCCTGGGAGTATGTAATCTATATTAATTTGTACGTGAAACTTCGGAAACATATTGATGTCTTAAATGTCTGGTAAAATTTAATATTAGTTACCGTATATCAGTGATTTTTGTATTAGGTGCGCTAATTGATAACATCGTTATTAATTGATCATTGATTATTATTCATTGATCAGTATAAAACATCATAACAGAATGAGCTAATCGAAAATGTGATATTGGTATGGTGTGCATGTATTGATGATCGCAATATAGGTTAGATATTATTTGATATTAATGTAATTAATTTTAGATTAGAATCAGAGTACGACTCAAAGAAAGATTAATCATAACTCACTTTCATATCACTGTAACAAATAACGGTTATTCATGGAGGCTGTTAATAAAACCGTTGATCACATGACTTGCTATGTCGACCAGTAAGCCTACGGGGATTCTGGCAGGCTTACTGGTCGTGTTCGATTGTTCTTAGTGACCACTTTACATGATGGCACTTAGCACAAGGATGTTGAGCACTTTACCTTCGTTTGCAAAAACCTCGAAGTCTTATATTGCAGACCATTCTTAGCAAATCTCCCTGTGACTTTCTTCTTGTTGGCTGAAAAGTATGAGTCAAATGAAAAATGTATTTTTAATTTATTTAACATTTCTGGTAAAGTTGTCTTAGAATCCAAATAGAAATGAAAATAGAATGCAATAGAATCCAAAATACACCGACAGACTTAATATCGACTATATACTTATGTCAAGCACTTAAGATACTTGAAGCAACATAATTTCAATTTTTCTTCCGTGTTTCATAAATATCGCAAAATTAAAAAGTGATACAAATAAATGGGAAATATATGCATTTTATGCTAAACTATGCTATAAATATTCGACAGATACGGACCACTGCAAGCACGCCCCGTGCTTGAACATCGGCGTGTGCATCAACACCCCGGACTCCTACAGGTGTGAATGTCAGCCTGGATTCACGGGCAATCTTTGTGACGCTGGTAAGTACAGCTAACGCTCAACTGAGTCATCAAGTAAGGGATATGGCAGAACCGACTAATCGCGTGATTTCTACCATGGTTTAATTAACGATGACTTGTGAACTTATTTATTCAGTTATATCACGTATCCCATTTACTGAGTTAACATTTAATTAAATATCAAAAGATTGTACATTATAAATATCAGCATAACAATGCATATAATGTATATGCATATAATTTATTTACTTAGTTTGTAGTTAAGACATGATTTGTTATTCATTCGCTGTGATAATAATTACTAACGGGTAATGATAATTATTTACAATGTTGTCCTTTATGATTGCACTCTGGATAACCAACGACCAGAAGTTTGTCGTATCTTACTTATAAATTTGAAAAAAGGTATAACAATCGAGTGAGACCAAACTAAGAACGTATTTTATCCTCAAATTATGACAGTCAATTGCAATAATTAGGCCTTTAATACCGTCTATGTACTACAATCACAAATTTGACATTAAATGTCAAAGTGATGAAGATTACAAAACTATTTTTTCAAGCATAGTATCAAAATTATGTTATTGAAATAAACATTCACATTTTCTTTCCAATAACAACTGTATCCATTTAGGCATTGGAAATAGCAGGGCAATGTCCATAAAGCAATGTGTAATGTTGTAGTTGTAACGACAACAACGAACAGTTTACCAACATCTACATCCCCTGAATGTCATGAGAGTTACAATTGCGACACAAACAACCCCTGCACACCGGATCTCATCGCTCTATGTGGGCTATACTTCGCTCATGACAACAGCACCAGTCAGTTCGTCCAGTGTGCCGGTCCTGACCTCTGCTACGACTTGCACTGTAAGCCTGGTTTGGTTTGGAACGTTGAGGAGAAAGTGTGCGATTGGCCCTAGAACAGGAACCAATCAGAGATATACAGATCAAAACTATTTCGATATAACTGTTCCGTAGTTGATTTTGGATTGTGAAACGGTATCGTTGATAGTTTGTGATTATAAACGACTTGTTTTAAGTTCCATGACTGTTGTTAACGTAGATGATATAAACTTGATTAGACCGCTAAGATTATAGCTCATTTTACTGGACTTTACTATGGCATGTAATGAAATATGGTGTCATTTATTAAATTTTGTATCAATTGCGTTTTATACATAACGTCAGGAGAAACACATCCCATTGAGATGCTCGAGTTACTGGAACGTCTGTGGAGATGCATCCTTAACGTTTGCGTTGTCTCTCACTTCAACTCATCCACTACCTCCCTTTCATCCACAAAACCTCACTTTTACTTGTCTTGTGGTCAAACACTAAATTAGACTCTTCCCACTCCCAGTTTTCAAGAGTTTCTTGATGATTGACCCTCAAGAAAGCTGAAATCGTTAATCGTTCGTCACCAACCCATTCCCACTAATAAAAATTCCCCCCTAGTTGTTTCTTAATTTGAGCGCTGCCTCACTGCATTCCACTATAGCAAAAGTAGTCAACATGAACGCATTTCTACTTATTTTTAAGGTGACGATTGATTAAAGTTCTCATGTAATCAATCAATAACCTAAAAATGAGAAACATACTTTGCATTTGATTTTGAGTCTGTAAGGTTAATTATTTTTGATGATAAAAGTAATTGTGAAAGTGTAAATAATGGTTGGATCAAAAGACTTACAAGATATAAATTTATCAAACACGATTACGGGTTTAATACACTATCATGCGCAATGGACAAAATGAATCTTCATGTCAGAACCTCATGCAGCCTTTGAGTCAAGCAACGGCGACGCGAATAATTGTCCCATACCGGTATTCAATAAAAAGCCAATGTGATCACTAAATGTTGATATTATGTATTCTATTTCCTTGACGAGATCGAGATACTTACATTGCCAATAACCGAGTGTTTTTACTTATCACCACTCGATTTATTTGTGACAATGTCTATGTGTGTTCAAACTGATATCGCCATAGTCGAGCACGTGTGGCAAGATCGTGTGAGTTATCGGGGATTAAAAGCGATTGTATCAAATCAAACAGTGCTACATGGAGGTGTGCATAGTGTTAAAGTAATTATTTTCTTCTGTACAAGATTATAACTTTCGGACTATTAATGCTATCACATGCTTAAAATACAAAATTTGCTAACATTTTTCTTGAAGATATATAGTTAATTTGTATGACGTGTATGTAATACTATCAGACGCAATCACTGATGCATTCAAAAGTTTGTGATTAAGGCTGTTAACAGCACCTTTACGCTAAAGCTGGAAAGGCTGGTTCGGGTGAAAATGTTGTCTTCGCGTTTTGCTCAAGTTTGTAAATGAACACTTCATACTGTATTTCCGTACACTATAACATGTAATGAGTGGGTAAAAATGTCTCACACTTTATTGTGCCAACATATCTGTCACAATTATTAGAACAATTCAATCCATGTCACACAATGGAAAACGTTCAACATACAAACCTGTCTACCAACTTGTGGAATAAGCATTGTATAAACAGTCACGTTTATACGTGGTAAAATGCGGTCTTTGAAATCAGTTGGAATAAAGGAAAAAGTGGAACGTAATTTATTATGTTACCTTTTCCGAAGCATATTGGATGCATACGACCTATTTGAATTATTAAATAAAACCCATCAGCAGTTATTCACGAAATAAATTATTTAATAATCTGACACATTTAACATAACAACGACTAAAATTGATGCATGTTTATTCGTTTACAATTTATGTCAAATGGTAAACATAACGTGGTGTCCTGGCATATTGTTTAAATACATGACGGGCGTCCTATTTGAAGTAAATCTATTTATGTTTACTGAAGCTTGGTTCATATAGTTAAGATATGTTATCAGGTACAAAGTTTATTTGCTTAATAAATTATAATGCGAAAGTAATTTCTTAATCGCAACATGCATCAATAAAGAACCTATGAAGAGTACCTTGCTTGCATATATTAGTTGACTTTTTCAAGGAATTAGCTCGGATTCGCTATACTGTAGTTCGTTCCAGAGACTGCTCGATATCCGGGCTGCGTAAGAAACAGTTGAATATGTGCTGCTAAAAGTTATCAGGGAAACTGTTAAGGTGAACTATATTTCTATTGTCGTCTATGATCTCAAGCAAAACTAGAATAGTGACAGATTTTATCATACTCCAGAAATTACTGCGTGAGAGGATATTGTATTGCTTTGGAACATTGGGTTGTATTAATTCTCTGATAACGACCAAACAAATGTAATTTTCATGATTTTCTTACTTGTAAAAACACACTTGAGATACATTAAAACCATTATATTCACGTGACATATTAAACTTTCACTAACTAGTCGACGTTTATGAGATATCATTTTTTGAAATAACCAAATTAATTTCATTTCATAGTTTCGAACGCAATGCTATTTATACGTATCAGTACAAATCTGAAAATATCACCAACTATCTTATTAATTTATTTTCCGAACACCTGTGTGAAACGGCGTTCAGTTACAGAATCAATTCGTTACGTTCGTCCCATCTGTTCTTAAAATGTTCAGTAAACATATATACACATACTTTATTTTATTTCGTTCTCATTTATTGAACATGAATCTTAGTCTATAAATTGCAAGTAGAAGGTTAATCTTGTCATGAAAACACTAGATTGTGCGCAATAAGATATAACGTCCCACAATGCAGGCTATCATTATTACTGTGAAACTACTTGACAACTGTGCAATAAATAGCCTAAGTGTTTTCAATAATTAGTCATCGAAAGCAATTAACCTCAAAACAGCACAATTAACTGAACAATGTATGTTGGCCTAATTTGTGCGAATCATGTAATTAATCTTATGCCCACTCAATAACAAATTAGTAATAATTTCGTCTAATCAATTACAAGTAGTCCTTGAGGTAATTAGGATCTTATAAGCTGTAGTATTGATTTATTTTCTTAGCAATTATGGTAGTAACCTTTGTAGGAGGAGAGACAATGCGGAAGTCCGCTTAGTACAGTTGTGTTGAATACTTTTAGTGACGCTTATTTCAATGAAACTTGAAACAAACAGTAATAACTTAACTTAATCACAGAAAGAGCTATAAAAACCCAGCGAAGACCATCAAATAATCATATCTTACAACTCACGCTTGTAATACGAATTTTCTCAACTAAAACTGCAAAGAAGTAACAACTGTGTTAGCTTACTACTACCGATGGCTGCAACACGAATATGTACTGCTTCGCTATTACTGCTGGCTGCCTGTGTGGCAGGGCAACATGATCAGACAGTCCAGCCGGGCGCCAAGGGAGCCGAAGTGGTCGAGGCGACCTTAGACAAGATCGATGCGTCATGCGTCTTTCCCTCTGACAAGCTACTGGCGCGGAGGATGGCTTACGTGGAGTCGTTCGACGGAATGGATCCCAACACGTTTCGACCTGGGTACTTCGGTGGAATATGGCAGGTTAGATATCTGTGCTACTAGAATTACGGTAACAGAGTTATAGTTGGCATTGCAGTGCAGGAGCTGTAAATTATTATACATTTCAAATTGTGGCACTATTAAAAATGCTTACACGAGTTTTAGTGATACTGTATTATAAGAACGAATTGCAGTGATGCGGAACGATCAATACATGCGGTTCCCCGATGTAAGTCACACGTTGTGCACACATGCTTTGTATGAATTGCGAATTGTTTCAATTAGTGATATTTACTTTCGGTGATAATTGTACTATATGTTAACAACGCTTGACATCACCACCGATCCACCAACGAACAAGTGTCGGCGTTTAAAGATCTTTCTCGAAAATGCTAAATGTGTTTCCATGGAATTTTATGACCACGCACAATGAACCATTACAGGATGTCTAGTGTAGTTATCAAACTTTGTACTGTGGAACCAGTGTGCTACCGATTAATTTACCAGTCCACATTATATTTTCTTTGTTTAAATAAAAATTTTGTACAAATATTTAGTTCTGGTCGAATAATTCTACAATAGTTTTGTTGAGTTTAACATTAGATATATTTGTAAAAAATTAGCTATAAGTCTAGCATAATTACTTGTCCTTGCCCATTCAGGTACGTAATTAAGATTGTTTATCAGATTATGTCAGCGTTCACAGTTCGTCAAGTAAGAATAAACTTTATTGGTATCCTCTAGGAGATCACACACACACCACACCACATAAACTTTGCGTGAACAATTTCAGGTGGATCAACACATGTTTGACGTGACGCAATCTCAGTCACACTTCCTTACAACGTACATCGAAGCCATCAGAGTAGCGTTTGCAATAGACTGGACATCGATCACATGGCAAGACCTGACTAAACCTCTTCACTCTGCCTTGGGAGCGCGACTTTACATGACCTACACTGCGAGAAACGTTAACACTGGAATTCCTGGATCGATAGAAGATCAAGCAACGTACTGGGTGAACTACTACAAGCCATCGAGATCCAGGGATGAATTCATATCAGGAGCAAACAAACTGGAACAAGGTTAGCTTGTAATCAAGGAGAGAATGACTGTGAATTGACCTGTAACATGAAGTGCATGCATACATGCTGTACTTGTATCATCCCAGTGATAATTGTGTGTTTAATTGTTACATATCGAAATAAGCGTCTGCAACTTCGGAATGTTTGATGGTAAAATTTCAATAAATGCTAAACATGCTCACCATCAAGAAGATAAGTCAGTTGTATAAAATGTGAGAATTTTCAAACAGACTGACTGATATATCTGACAGGTATATCTGACAGGTATATCTGACAGGTATATCTGACAGGTATATCTGACAGGTATATCTGACTGATACAATACTTGGTTTGTACTTCGCAATCAACTATGCACGATCCTGATGTTGAACATTTTTCACATATCAATAGATGAAGAAATACGTTGATTTAAATGTATATTGTAAACATGTCTTAAATTCTACAATAATTGTAATGCAGTTCATGTTAATAATTTTAACGATGCTAACAATTCAACTCAATGTTGATATCGTTTCCATTACATACTTCTGTACAATATGTAACAAATCTGCTCAATAGAAATGTGATTATGGCAAAATTATGCTTTGTCGTGGAACAAAACTGGATATTCAACAACCATTTAAGGTTAACTGACTGACTTTGTTGGGGCCCTGTTTCCTAGTATTGGCATGTAAGGTAAACATTCAACTTCATTCGCAACCAACTGACTGTAGCAGCGACAATTCCACGCAAGAGCTATTATCTGATGATACCGTTGATGTACGAGTTATGCACGATATTTCTTGTTGATTTAGATGTGTGTTATGCTGTAGCATTCTTGTGGTAGATCTATATAAACACAATTTCACCCATCTGAATATCGCTTGTTAATCCAATCAATTATTGTCTTATACTCTACACTTTGCTTATTTTTTCTTCAACTGATTGGACAGTGCAAATGCCTAAATAAATATGCTAATGTTAATGATAACATTAAGATTAATCCTTATTGTTTAAAATTTATCTGTACAAAATATTGCCTTTCCATGAAAATTTATTTCAAACGGTTTAAACTTGCTGCACAAAATCTAATTCCACTATGTCATGTCAAAAATAAATCAAAACCTCATCCTTCACTTTATGAAATATACGTTAATTATATGCAATATATTATTGAAACTGTGCTCGCTAGGTTGTAAGGGAAGCAACGGAGCTGATATCATATTCGTGCTGGACAGCTCGGGGAGCATAGAAGCACATAATTTTGAACTGATGAAGGCTTTCGTTAAAGATGTCGTCACGGCTTTCGACATTGGTGTTGATGACAAGCAATACCGCGTCGGGGTTATAGAGTTCAGTACTGGAGTGAGTCGGGAGTTTGATCTCAATACATACTCCACTAAAGACGGAGTCCTACAGGCTATAGATAGGATACGGTATGACGCAGGCTGGACCAACACGTACCTCGCTTTAGACGAAATGGTTCTGAGAGGCTTTACAGCACAAAATGGAGCTCGGCCTATTGAAAATGGTAAATGACACTGCATATTCTAGAATTGCTATGTGCTTGCATTACCGTAGTCATATTTTGGTTTACAGTTGTTATAAACTGTCGTCCTGAACGACGCCGTACGACTGAAATCAACAGTTCAATTTGTGTGTCACTCATTTGTCAACGAAGGAGGAAGCATAATATTAAACGAAAGATTATTTTGAATATAGCTGTCAACCTGGAACTGTTTTTATTTGCATCTTAATAAGACTAATACTTTGCTTCGATCATATTTAAACCGGAGATGATAGCATGTCAGATTTTGACAGAATGATCTTGTATAGAAACATAATAGAGTGCAAGATCTCTACAAAATTAAAATTAAATCGTCTGTAATGATAAAATTGCTCGAGACAAAATGGGCATGTGTTAGAAAAGTCAATTGAAAAGTTAATAGTACAGCGATACAGTTACATCAAGTAAGATACGAAAATAATATGCATTGTGTACATTATAACAGGTCATCCTCGTGTCGGCATCGTTGTCACGGACGGTCAGTCGAACGATCCGCCGCTAACGATAGCTGCAGCCAAGCGAGCCCACGACGCCGACATCACCATGTTCGCTGTCGGCGTAGGCCCGAGCCTCAACATGGTCGAACTTGAGACTATCGCCAGTGAGCCAGACTGCATGCATCTCATATTACTCCAGTCGTTCACAGAATTTGAGAGCCTGAAGTATATCATTGAGAAGAGGACTTGTGATGGTAGGATATGAATCTGTTAAATTAAATAAATAACTCTAATTAATTTCTGAATAAGATTTCAGTGGGTTAGTTTTACAGTTGTGAATTGCAGAAGTGCCTGCAATTATATTGATTGTGATATAAATGATAAGCCTAAAGGTTAAGCTGATACTGTATGTTCAACTATTTCAAATTTGCTTCGTCACATTTCGTACTGTTCTTGATTTGTTTTGTATCTCGTAATACATTGAGCCAGTATTGCGTACTTTGAGGACACAACAATAATTATAGTATGCAAGTTAAATCTCAAGCGAAGTTCTGAACTTTGCTAATTTGTTTTGTAAGTTTGAAATCGCTGATCAAAAACGATGACATCAGTATAATAACACTTTTTTGTTACTTCAATTAAAATCAAAACATTTTATTTTTCAGCTCCCATCATCATATCCCCTGGATCGAACTCATCGTTTGAAGGAAGCATTCCCCCGGGCGACGATCAAAATTGCAAAATAAAAGTTCCAGCACAAGGATCCACTATCAAGGTAAACTCATTACACAGATTTAGTAAATTAATCCAATACCCGCGAGTACCCGCTGTTAACAGACTAAACACTGCAGACCATACTGCTTATTTTACATTAATTTTGGTAGGAAGAAATGTTGATCTCTAAACTATTGCATGCAGCGTATTACCATGGAGCCGTTTTGAAGGGTGTATTTCATGGCTGCATATTGACACTTATATCAAGCATAATGTCGCTATTTGTTGACAACGTTGACATTCTTACTGCTAATTTCCTTTGTGTGTTTCACTAATAGCAGGTCTAATATTCTTATTCATTTATGTACATATACTAATTATAGTAATATTAATTCATATTCAGACACCTTGTTCCTTTTGAGACTTGGAAAACTAAAATATGCAGAATTGTTCAAATCTGTAAGTATACATTGAAATGTAAGAATGCTGTTTTATGCATTAATGTAAATGAATGGCTGTGCATTGTTGTTCGGTTGATATGCAATTGAAGGAGAGCAAATGTATATTTAACGAGTCGGTTTGTACAATAATTTGCTTCAGCTACAATCATATTCTGGAAAGGTTACGTTCTACATATCACAAACAACCTACCCGAGCGGTTCCTACTACGATGACATGGTCGAAGCTTCTCCAGACAGAATGGGAGTCATCTTCATTGCGCAGCCTCCAACCAGTGAATCTGAGGGCATCATATTCTGCAACATCAAGGGAGATAATGAAACGGAATCAAACATTACTGTCGGTTCGAATCCTGGAAGTAAGATAACATGATTCTACTTATTTTCGAAACCATTATATTTTCGAAATTAGTCAATTAAGTAAGTGGTAATTTAGTGCTTTGAAATTATAATATATGAGATATTCGGCTAACTAGAATTACATGTACATTGTTTGTCATGTTCGCATTGAAATCTATTCCATTTTCAAACTATTATGGCCAAGAGAATAGTGTTCAAACAGACGAGTCAATTTAACACCCATCAATGTCTTACAACAAAGCTGTCAGATGTAGTTCATTTTGTGAGGATCATAGTTCAAACTGCACACAAACGTTTCAAGAAGTCACCCTAGAAAAGTAGCAATATGCTAAACAACTAACTTTTCTTTTGCTATTACGGTGTATAGCGTTTAATTCATTGCACTATTTGTGTCTTAATTTTAAACAAAATTATACAAAAAATATTTACATTTAATGTCTATTGGCCTGTCATTTTCAATGATCACGTATTAATAGATGAACATTATTATTCATGAATTAGAAGCATTTTATAAGTATACACTCTTCCAGTTATCGTGTAGTAAGTACAATAATAGTCTAACGCCTGATGCTGTAACATGTAATGTTGAACAGATACTGATAACTGCAAGGACGACCCATGTCAGCACGGCGGAGTGTGCATCAACACCCCGGACTCGTTCCGATGTGAATGTCAGCCAGGATACACGGGCAGCCTCTGTGAAAATGGTATGCAACATACTCTAATTAATGCAAAACACATAAAATTTGGTCTAGAGTAGTTCCCCGTGGTGTCGGGCCTTACAGTTGTATGTCAACAATGTCCCTCCATATGAGCCCTAGTCTAGCTTTGAGATTGCTGGAGACACGATTTAACTTATACAGCATCCTGACGTGATAGCAATTTGCTTGCAAATTATTCCTTCTAGATTACGGAAGGAAAGATTTTGACGTTTGTCCCACTTTACATAGCCCTAGTGCTAATTGAGTACAATTCTAGTGATGATGATGATGATGATGATGATGATGATGATGATAATGATTATATCTTCATCAACAGAGGTGACAAACTTACGCATAAATTACAGATTCGGTGTTACGCTTGAGTATGTCTTCGTTTTACTATATAGAATTGCATATACACGTTTAGAATCAAAGAGCAGATTATGTTATGCTATTTTTGTCACAACAAAAAATATAATTATATGAAAAAGATGTTATGCAATTGTTTCAATATAGTCCCTGATTTGGTTGTTAAATCTCAGATTTACGAAGAACGTCCATAGACCAAAAAATAACTGTTATAAATTAAGAAAATCTATTTAGGAAAATTAAAGTATTGCTCTCAGATAAACTGAATACTTTGTGCACTGCACAATCACAATCAAAATCTATGTTTACAATCAGTACTATTTTCGGCTTTTAAACAATGTATGTACATATTCAAAATAACTGTAATCAATAGGACAGCTATCCAGCGAATATAGATTTGGTTGTGTTATTTAGATATTATTAGATCAACTGAGATTTCCAGATGCTTAGTATAACCTACTTGTTCAATGAACATGTGAAGAGTATTTGCGAGATAAACGCAGGTCCACTTCACAACTTGTAATGACAAAGTAATCTATGAACATTCTGGGATTCAATACGGTAGCCGAAGGCTAAATACGTGTCAACCTTGAGACGCAATAACGTAATCTAAAGTAGCCCACTTCACAATTAGTTAGATATAATTAATACATGTTGTCTGAATAATAATGTAAATAGGTAATCAATAAGTATTTGTAGGCTAATTGATATAAAGTAAATCATCGGTGCCTCCATACAACAATAGTACTATACACTAATAGCTTCCTGCAAAGAAAACGGCAAGATAACTTTGAACAAATTGTTCTGACGAGACAATTAATAAACACTTCTTGTGATTTGTCATATACATGATTGGGCATAATAAAGCGATCCACATCAATTCTTTGACAACCGTGGCAAACAAAAATCAATAAACACCAATTTCTACTGAAAATGACGAAAATGTCTGAAGCACTTCCGTGCACATTTTTTAAATAATTCATTGAGAAGTTTTGAAGATACGAGCAATGAAAGTTGATCTTCAAAAATGCACGCATCCCAGGCTGGCGAATACTGCTTATGCCTAACAATTGCAGCATGTTTTTTTAGAAAAGGTGTTTAGCGTTTATTTTTTTTAGAAAAGGTGTCTAGCGTTTAATTTTGGCGATTATTGGCTTGCTCCATTATTTTTTAGCGATTATTCAAAAGATGACCGCTTTGAATATAAAGTGTGAACTTTTTTTAGATCAATGGTCATTAATTAATACTAATTAACCCAATTAACATGAATTTACGATTATTAACAAACGCGATGCTGTTACATAAAATGATCGCTAGTTAAACAGTATTCGCCATCCTGGGAGACATGCATATTTAAAGATCAACTTTAATTGCTCGTATCTTCAAAACTGCTGAGTAATTTCTTTTGCAAATTGGTGCAGAAGTGCTTCGGACGTTTTTATCACTCTTTGTAAAATTTAATGTTGATTGTTTTTTGTTTGCCACAGTCATTAAAGAAATGATTTGGGTCCTTTTTATGCCCCACCCTGCATATACGAGTATACACCCTGCATACTCGAGTATACACGAGTATACACGAATATGCACGGATATACACCTGCATATACGAATATAC
>JAQFYQ010000585.1:0-16244 GCA_034694885.1 Buchholzia appendiculata | reverse complement strand
GGGGGGGGCGTAGCGGACGTACACGGTCTCATGGCCATGATGGTCTGGATGGGTGGGAGGCCAAGCACAGGCAAGAAGGTGAATGGGAGACCGTAGCCATTTTTCCTTCCCTTGGATCCGCAAGTGATTGAATTATAAAGTGTCACACGATGCTTAATAATCACATTCTGATTTGAATAATAATAATTATTATCTGTATTGCAGTATGTACTACTTCCTATGTACTACTGTATTTACTACTTTGTATGTATGAATGTTGTATGTACTACTCTGGAATTTATTGAAGTTGCTAGCCACCTACTCGTATTATACAAATTTAAATTTCAAAAGTTTATGTGATATAAATAACGTCAGCACTGTTTAAAGGCATGTGTGACAACGGAATTGTAACTGCATACTTTTTAGCAGACCGCGCAAGGGCGTGTAGGTAAAGAAAGAATTAGGACGTAATATAAATCTTATTTGGCATATCTTTGCTTCAGCAGCTGTATATTCAACGTGCAGCTGGCGGTGAATTTTATCACCACAGTTATAGCGTCAATTCAATGGCGTGAGTTAGGAATGGTTGCAGAGATTATATTTGACGATATAGGCGCATGCGTGATTTTGATGGATCGTTCCTTTTGTTGACAGTTTGTCGCAGCTGTATCGTTCGGCATTTATCAACAGCCAATCAGTGTCCGGTCTGTCGACGTCTAGAGAATCATCAAACTGACAACCAACCAATCACAACGCTCCGACTCAGGTTACTCTAGCTCACTTGTTAGGTTGTAAAACATTTTCTCTGACTTTTTTATTGGACGGTTGCCTTTCTTATTTCTAATGGCATTTTATTGTGCACGTAATGGGCATAATTAATAACAGTGATGGCTTATTGAATCTGTATTGGCATAAATTAAAGTAATCGTTGCTTTAATTTTAGATTAATCTGACAGCTCTTTAAGAAATTCGCTGCAGTAGCAAATGACAAAATGTTTTAGAATGCCCTTATCACTTTTTTGTACTTTGAAGTTGAATCAATTGATGACATATTTTGAGTTTAAGCTGTACAGCTGTAATTGGCACACTGTTATTCATTGTGAAATGTGTGTTTCCGGTGTCTAATGTCTAATTGAAGAAAAGTTATGATGATTTAATTCCAATCCACATGGTTCGTAACTGTATAAATATTGGATTGTAATACTGTGCAAACTCCAGGCTATCCATTTACAGCCTATATAACTTTGTGATTATGATGCTGCATTGTAGATCGGATGAACAACTGCAAACGCTTGTGTACAAGCTCGTCCCACACTTGCAAGAATGTAAGCCAGTATTCACTACTAGTTCCTTATCGGGACAGATTTCATCATTATGATCAGTCATAATCGTCACCTATATTCCTAGCTTGTATTCACTCAGGTCATGTTATGCTAATGTTATGTCACGTCATACTCATGTCATGTCATGCTCATGTAATGTCACGTCATGCTCATGCTATATCACGTCATACTCATGTCATGTCATGCTCATGTAATGTCACGTCAAGCTCATGTTATGTCATGCTCATGTCATGTCTTCATGTTACATTATAATTGTATTTAATCTTCAACGTAAGCATAGTCTTCGTCATCATTAATATCTGTAGATTCTTCTTTATTTGTCATAAAAGTTCAAAGTTCAATTTAAAGTTATATTGGAGCAGTTTAGGTTAAAGTGTATGAGGTATAATGTATTCATTGAAAAGTGTTTTTTAACACTAATTTTGAACAATCCGTTCCCTCCATAGAATCGCCTGGTCAAATGTTGGCAGTATCGTTCCCATTTGCCCTAAAAAAGCGGTTTCTAGTTCCTTTTGTCCTGGGTTTCTCTACATATTTTCTGGTCATTCCAACATCGCTGATTTTTAATTTCCTGATTTAACCAACATGCTAGGCAATGTGCACAGTTTTGCTTCTGTCTTTTGTAGATGAAAGAAAAAGAAGAAAAGAATTTTGTCATTCAGAATCTGTCCAGTCAGGTTTGTACATTGTTGCGTTTATTCCCTTATCTGTATCCCTTTATGTTATTACCTTTATCTCGTTTGTTCCCTTGCCTGTATGCCTTTATGTTGTTGTATACCTTTATCTTTGTGCCTTAACTTTATGGTCTATCTCTATGGCATTATTTAAAAATTCAAACCATTACCTTTATTTCTCTACCTGGAACGGCTTATATCAATTAAAGTTAAAAATATTAAAAAGTTGCCTGTATTTAAAAATAGTTTAAAAACTTGTATGATCTCTCTTGTACAATTATTTTTGTTGTGATGTATTAGATGCGAAGAAGTTGAACAATGCGGTTCTTCTTAACGAAGGAGTTCCGCGCGAACGTCGTAGAGCCGGAGACTTGCTTCGGTCCTCCGTCTATTCAGGGCAAGAAATCATCAGCCTTTCTCTCAACGAGCTACAACTGTAAGTATTATCTTACTAGAGATTGTTTTGAATTACATTGTTTGCTTTAGGAAAATTTTGAGTACAGGTCAATGATCTTGATTCTAATTGTGTCTATTCTTGGATTTCTTCCTTTTTCTGTATTTTCTCGTTTAGCTAAAATTAACTTCCGTCATTTTTTGTTGCCTTTCTTCGCGTATGATTATAAAATGCTGAATAACACTGGTAACTAGCTCGATAGGTTCCGGCCTCCCTTATAAGCCTTTCCAATTAGCCATGCATTAATTATGTTCATATTATAATATTGTTTGAATTTCATTTTTGCATTGTACTATGTATATTGTAAAATTGTCAATTGTGGCACGTGCTTTTGGGGTCAATTAAATACTACTACTACTAATCGGTGTATATCACTCCAATCAGTTATTAACTACAGTACACTGCAAGAGCACACTGTCATTGTGGATATCTAAAAGAAAAGTGTTAAGGCTTAATGCTCTTCTGAATGTAAACCCATTTGTTTTATAGCGAATGTGGAGTGAACAAGTTGATGCCAGACATCGCAGAACCTGTTCTTGATGCCCTGTAAATAGGTTTAAGGTAAGGAATGTGGGCTAATACCATACAATGTGTACAATACATTCCATACTACTGTAAATGCTTGTAGGCCGAAAGCACAGACGGAACGTCGTCCAGGAAACACGGAAAGTCGTCCAGGTAATGACGAGGGAAGTTCGGAGTCGTCGGCAGTCGTACACCTGCGATGCCTTGCGTCCATGACTGTTGGTCACTTGAACAAGTTTCTCCAGCTGAAACTTAATCTCAGTCCCAGTGACAAGGTCTGTGCCCTTTTTAGTAGTTGTTCATGATGAGTATGTTATTTTTATATTTAAGTAAATGATTATAGTAGTAATGTTTTGCTTATGAAACTGATTGACATCTTTGAGGAAACTGTTTGAAGCCTTTTTCTTTCCAGCTCCAGCTTTTTAATCCGTTTCTTTTTTTCCAGTTCTGTATCCTTGCTCCAGTTTTATCCATCCTCCAGGTATGCCGAGCAAACATCTGTTTGTTTTGCCTGACTGTAACGGAATTGAGTGTATACAATTGATTTCACATTTCCACACAATGGTCTGAATCCTCTGATCCTGATAAGCAGCTTTTTAAACAATTTGGTTGCTGTGTTTCATGGTTACTAACTTACTGTATAACAGTCTATGGTTGCTCTTTGTTGTGTGATTGTTGCGTTGCATGGTAGCTATGTGTTGCACGGCTGATGTGGGTTGCATGGTTGCTGTATAACAGTGTATGGTTGCTCTATGTTGCGTAATTGTTGCGTTGCATGGTTTCTCTCTGTATTGCATGGTTGCTATGTGTTGCATGGTTGCTGTATGTTGCTGTATATTGCACAGTTGTTAGGTTGGTGTTTGGTATCTAGTGATGCAGTTGCTATGATGATGTATTGCAGGTCCACTTTGAGTACCGAGGTGTAGAGCTGCAAGACGCGTGGACACTCATGGACGTCGCTTACATCTGTCGCCTTGGAAAGGTACATTTCTATTTTTGTTTCTATTATTTTTTTATTTAAAGAACATGCATCTTTTATAAATTTCTTAAAAATGAAATATAAATAATACGACTTGATACTGTTTTTTGTGGGTCTTGCTTCATCTGTTTCGCTAGGATGTGAGATGAATGCAAGGAATGATTTAAAAGACAATTATTGTAATGGTTGAGTATAAAGATAGTGAAGCTGCTCAAATATCATCATCGTGACCGGTTTATAATCTACCGTATTTGATTTCGCAAGGTGTCTGTGTTGCGCACTTGGACCGACTTTACGATTATACAAGTTTATTTCATTTTGGCTGGATTGTTTACTGACTGAATTGTTACAACTGCATGTCCTTGCTGACTCCAACCCATACCTGAACTCGGGTGATTTTTCCTGGGGGGGGGGGAGTTAATCGTCTTGTTGATTCGGTAGTGGTGGCAAGCACAGGCTTAACCCCACCATCATGAAAGAACCAGGGAGAAGTTGGTTGTAGTGTATAATTATGCTACTGTAACAGCTCTGATCAGATCACTATCACTTAGTCACTTCTTGCGACGTGCATTTTACCTTTCCCGCAAATATCGGATTAAATGTTATGTGGTCTGGTTATTCTAAGATTGTTGCTTATCTGTTTTGACTATCTGTTGAGGTAATTTTCTCTTATCTTTTGCTATTTTGTGTTTCAGGTTGGTCGCCTAATGTTTCAGTACGGAGTGAAACGCGTCGATTGCTCTTCTGCTCAGTCAGTTGTACCATCAGTAGCAACAGTGGCTGACGTCCTTCCAGAAGTGCACGTCAGTGGAAAGTCTACATCAACCATCAAGAACACGACGGACTCTTCGTGCTCAACCCAGACTGTGATCAAGACGAGGAAGCGATCGTCAGAGCTGGAACAGCTTGGAATCAGAAAGCGAGCACGACTGGTAGCCGGTTGGGATGTGCTGCACTTGAGGAGCGGGCGGATGACAAGTCGCATAGTGAAGCAACAGCAAAATGTAGTAATTCCTCCGAAAGCAGCGACACCTGGTGTCGGCAACGATCAAGATTTTTTACCTGCTGCATCGCTTTGCAGTGCACCTTGTACTAGAGCCGGTAATGTATCTAAATCTTGCGATACTTCTCTGATCTCTGATTCAGTCTGCGTCACTACATCTGCAACGTCGGCGGCTTGTGATACACCGTGCCCCTCGAACAGTGATACATTTAACACAGCGTGTGTTACATGTACATCTGAGACGAGTGTGAAATCCAATACTACAACTTGTTCTACATCTTGTTCTGTGTTCTCTAATACTACATCTCTGACTACAGTTTGCAATACATCTCGTGGTGTTGCTACAAGGAGTAGCGTCAACTGTGATACGTCGTCTGCTTTCGTTTTAAATACGTCAGTCGTTGGATTTTCACATTTGGTCCAGCCGTTGGGTAAAGAATCTGTGACGGCACAAGGAGTGCATGCAGGGAATGCTCTGGACTTGCTCGATGGTGTTCAAACTAGTACAAGTGCGAGTAGTGAGACAGCGGTACAGGCAAAGTTTTCCACGAGCAACGGATTAGGTAATGTTAGTGCTACTTTGTCCTGTAGGTCAGATGCTGCTTTACGCTCTAACTCCATCACTACAGAAGTCTCTAGTTCCGTAGATCTGACAGCGACTGAATCTGAGGCTGATATTGATAGCGAGCTGCGGAATATAGTTGCTGACGTTGCGATGCAGTCGTCACTGATTTCATCTGATTCTGTTGCTAGAGACCGGTCGTGCAAGAAGATGCCGTCTTCTCGTTACATTGCAGGTAAGGAAGTCGCAGCTGTTTCGAAGAATAACAGCAGTTGTGTTACGTCTGATAAGAGCGTGCAGTTGGACAGTTCTCGTGCAGTGCAGTTGGACAGTTCTCGTGCAGTGCAGTTGGACAGTTCTCGTGCAGTGCATCAGCCACTTCTTCAACCAGGTATAGGAGATTTCAGGAGCAGTTTGAGTGTATCTTCTCCAGGTAGACTAAATCTATCGAATCAGTCGTTACAATGCAATGGACAGTTGTCTGATGCTGAATTTAGAAATTTAACTAATGTGAATGTAACGCCGAGTTCTAATGGTCAGGCTGGTGCAGAGAACAACGCGGCGTTGTGCACGGTAAACTGTGCAACAACTCGTACAATGGCGGCACACTCCATAGTATCCGTGGATTATAACAGAAATGAAACCGGCTGCAATATAAAATCGAACGTAAAAACGCAGCAGATTGAGAAACCTTTGCCTACGTCGTCGGCATTAAGTAAATCACTGAACCAGCTTGTTACTGCTAATGTTAGATCATTTTCGCATCCATCATCTCTTGCAAGTAAGCCAGAACATGACACTACTGCCTTGGAACCGAACAAGCATCCGAATGCTGTGAAGTTACGTTCGAACAAGTCCGCGATGAAATTGCCTTCAAATCCTCAAACTGTGATCCCATCGTCGAGCACTTCGTCAGGTTCATCTGTGTCCGCAGCCAGGAGCACGCACATGTCCGTTTCTACGCAGACAAATCCCGACTTGCTCTGTCGCTATTTTCATAGAAAATCTAAACCGGTTAGCGTGTTTCTGCCAGCGGCAAGGGATTCAAATAAGGATCAAGGGAAGGTAGCAGCATCTAAGCCATGTGCAAAACAATCGCAAGTCCACAAGTCCAGTCCAGAACCTCTCACAACATCTGCCTCTAAATCTGTTGCATCCTCGACTTCGAAATACAGTTTCATGCAGAATCGACGACCGACTCTCAACCAGGATTCTGTCAACAAGTCTTCAGTCTCCAGTCCAAATAGATCGAATCTCCTCTCCCCATCTCTCGACGCATCTATATCCATTAGTGGTAATAATACTTTCGTAATTACTATCGGAGGAATTCAGTCGGCTGACAGTTCGGCTCCACATCCTAACCTAACTCTGGTGCCTAACGTCGGGAATGCACAGATGAAATCCCTTCGAGCTGTCGGTCCAGTGCTGGTACAAGACAGCAGGCTCTCGACTAATGGACGAACTGTGATCGTAAATCGTGGTCAGCTATTGACGCCGTTGCGATTAATCCTGTCGCCTGGAATAGCAACGGAAAAGATGCTATCTGGAGCTCGAAAGAGTGACGATCAACAGCAGCATGCGGTCAACAAAAGCACGAATGGTGGCAACGGTGATCCAAGCGCTGACAGCACGTCCCAGCCAGTGAACACGTGGGTGAAGAACGACAGACTCGGTTCTGCTGCATTATGCATTGATACTTCTGTGAGCGTTAATCAATTTCCAATAAATATACAGTCCGGAAAATCATTTACCTCCGTCACAAACACACCTATGTGCAACAATTTGAATATTTCTGCACCTACTGCTTCGCTCCGAGGTATTTCAGCACCATTTCCGTCTGTAGTTACTCGCCCAGATGGGTCACATATTTCTGGCTGTCTTGCAGGCGTGTCGACTGCTCAGGGATCTCCGAACTGTTTAGCAACAGGTGGCTATACCGCATCTGCTCCGTTACTAAATCCAATCTCATCCGAAACAATGACTACTAGCGTAGCTACGCCATCGTTAACAACAAGTTCTGACTCGCGGCACAACTACTTGATGTATCCGTATTCCATGGGAGGCGTTCCAACGGTGGGCGTGTCGGGAACTGGAAACGCTCCGGTGTACAGAGGTCCTGTGATGGCAAATGGGACAGTTTCCACCGCTAACCTCTGCTACAGGTCGACGATTAATGGAGTGACATTTCTGCATCGTCAAACTTTCGCCAACGCTCCGAATCAACGACAAACGTTTTATTCAATACCGACAGGTCCTGGTATGTTGAACACAAATTCCCAAAGTGTTTCTCGCCATCCTTCACTGTTCATCAATGTTCAGAATGGCATGCAGGTAAACTTGGAGGAAAATGATACAAATGCTGTGCAAGGTGTCGCAGACAATGCGGACGTTGTGAATACTTGCTCTGCCGTACCATCGGGTACTACAAGAAAGCAGTTGCATTTTGCCCCTGCGAGCCTTATCAGAGACATTGTGGATCAAAACCTTCGACTCGTCTGTTCTTCGTCAGAAGAAGAACCAGTAGAGGTAACGTCAAGCGATCAGTGCGTACAGGAAAGCTCCGACAATGGCAGCGAATCTGCCAGCAGTGGCAAGGATGTTCGAGAGGGTCGCATTCATTCTTCTGTCGGTGGCTTAGTAAATGGATGTCAAAATACTACAGCTGAAAATGTTTCAAGTGTATGTGAGAAAAAGTTAGGTGTGAAGAAGTCTCCTAGAACTAATGCAATGGGGAGACCAGTAAGACGACGTCAAACTAAGACAACTGTATCGGCTAAACAGATTCTTGCTGAAACTGGCGAAGCATGCGCTAATAGACCGGTTCATGAAGTGAATAGGCGCAATCAGTTGTCTAGTGTTCACACTGATCCAAACAAGAAAACAAACTCGTTGGCATTTGTCACCGATTCATCAGCTGCATCACAGTTTGTTGGAGCCAATTGTTTAGCAAACTATTCAACTAGGCAAGCACTAAACTGTAACGGAATTTCTGGAAATAATTTATATTCGTCATCCAATGAGTTTGGTCCCGGCAATGCTTCTGAAGTACCGATGCAATGTGATTCGGAGATCTGTAACTCGACTTCAACGACAGAAAACAACCAGAATAACACGATGAACGGCTGGTCACTTGGAGCATCTCCTGATGTACAGAAATCTGCCGCAAGAATGGTTGCTTTGCCGAAGAAGATGTACGCCTATTTGGGAACGTCTCTGAGTCACGAACATATTTCTGCGTGCGAAAAGGGTATCGGAATGCCGTCGACGATCTCGACTACGAACTCGCTGCTGCGCAGCACTGACTACGTACAGACTCCGACTTCCTCGCTGGAAAACTCCTCGAGTGTGGGGAGTGAGGAACAAGAGCAGCCGATCAAACAGTTGCGTGACATGTGCCGATGCATTCCGTACGCGGCGAATGGATGCGATGTGGAGGCTGCGACCGGTGTTCGTGCTACGGAGAGATGCAAATCTGCCGGGGTCGTTGAGACGAAGAAGGTCAGACGAACTTGTGGTGACATGGACAGAGGAGTCGGAAAGACGTCTTTGTCCTCCTGCGTAAGTCGAACGCGTAACGTCAGAAGAGGAATGTCAGTGAACGAAGTCTGTGGACCGTAATTATGCTTATTTACGCCTAGTTTGTTTTGAGATGTATTTAAATTTTTGTTTCGCAGTTTTCACTTTTCTCCAACCTAATCTAAGTTGCATTCTCAGTGCAGATCATCGTGCTTATGAATTATACATTTGTGCGATGAAACTATTTTCAGCCAATGTAAGATCCAGTATGTTATGCTAATGTGATTATATTATCATGTAAAGTAATATATTATTATATATTAGGTCATTAAGATAATATGATAAGGTGAATCTTTCTCAAAATATGCTTGATCTTGGCTAATACGTTGTAAATGTAAAAAACTGAGAACTTGTGAATAGTTTCCATGAGGCGATTGGTTATTAAGAGGAAGTATGCTCTGAATGCCATCGCCTGCATGTCGCACTTTTGTACTGTTTGAAGTAATGACTGCATTGTGTTCCAAACAGAAATATATCCTCTGAATTGTGTTTATTCGCACAACGTTTTGCTCTTTTGTTCTACAAAAATGTGAATATTTTGGTATACAGTTCATTTGATTATTGTACAGTATCTATATATACTCCATGTCATATCACTAGAAACAGCTTTAGAAATATTGCTTAAGATTTGGGTAAATAGTTCTGTTTGAATTGATCTGTTTTATTTCTTTGATCTTGTAGATTGTTTTACTTTTTGCGTACTCAGTACGTTCTTCAACATTTGATACTGTTTCACATTTTGCAATTTGATTTACATCTTATGCTGGTATATTGCGACAATCACACTGTTTTATATTATGATGTAAACCTTGTAAACATTATTGTAATTGTGTACCTACTCATGTTACTGTGCCTGTGTATTGCTAATAATCATATATATTGTGTTCCTTTCTGACTTTTGAACAATGCAAACATTTTTTTTACAGTTTATCGTGTAAGAAGAGAGAGATTGACAAGTAGTAGAACCAACGATTATAGGCTTGATGTAATCAACTGCAGCAGCTGCTATCAGTTATCAGCTGCTATCAGGGGCTTGTTGCAGGAACTGCTTTTAGGGGCTTCTGTATCAGCTGCTATCGGGGGCTTGTTGCAGCAACTGCTGTTAGGGGCTTCTGCAGCAGCTGCTATCAGGGGCTTGTTGCAGCAACTGCTGTTAGGGGCTTCTGCAGCAGCTGCTATCAGTTATCAGCTGCTATCAGGGGCTTGTTTCTGGAACTGCTGTTAGGGGCTTCTGCAGCAGCTGCTATCAGTTATCAGCTGCTATCAGGGGTTTGTTGCAGGAACTGCTGTTAGGGGCTTCTGTAGCAGCTGCTGCAACAAGATTCTAACCTTCACTCCTGGATGTTATTGATCTTGATCCCAGGATACTCATAACCTTGATCCCTGGTTGCTTCTAGCCTTGAACCCCGGATGCTCTGAAACTTATCCCTGAATACTCCTATCTTGGCCCCTGGATATCGTAACCTTGACCTCTGTATGCTTCTAGCCTTGACCTCTGGATGTTAATAACCTTTGACCAATGAAAGCATCAAATATTTTAGCAGCTAGCTCGGTGAATAACGGTCATGACTAGTTAGGTTTTGATTGGAAATTAAATTAAATTTGCTAGACTGTTATTATATTAATATTGTGATAAAAATGCACTGACTAATATACTGTATATGTTCACTTAGATTGATATTTAAATTCTTCAGCGGTATATATTGCTATGGAAGATATTAATAAGAAGCAAAAGTATTACTTCTTCACGATAACCGTTGTCAATAATTATTATATGTAAACTTAGGCAACTTGTTCACGTGCAGTTTATGTCTCTGATAGTATTAAAGACCGAAGTGTCGTACTTCAAATATGTTGTATACTTCAAAGTTCCATACATATGCGTTTATATCATAACCCTCGAATATATTTCCATTATATATTTGGATAAATGTTCTTTTCTAGCATTCTTTAGTCTTATTTACCACTCTTGTTGTTGGCTTTAATCAACATGTTGGACTTCTAATAGACTTTAATCTGATAGAATAAATTGACAATCTAATGCGTCGATCTGATATGCCCAACTCTCTGGGTTAGTGTTAAAGGTCAAGGTAATTACAAGTTCACAATATGATTGAGACCTACTCTGCTACTGCAGCAATGATTCGTCTGAAATAAAACACTTTCATTAAACATCTAAAAACTGTTTGCATTTAACTTCACTGTCAGTCAGTTGAATTAATTCAACAAATAAATGTAAATATGTATTCGGTTTATACAAAATAGTAGTCTCTTAAATATATATCAAAATTTCACTTTGGCATGGTTAGTTTTGATCATTTGAAGGTTTGAGTTTTATATTTGGCGCTTTAGATTATTGCTTTCTGTGTGAAGCGACTAACTGCGGCCCTCAGCATAGCGCTATGTGTGTGCTCTGAGTGTGTGCCCCGTGGCCGTCCACTACACCTATTTCCATACGTTGTTGGGATCGACTAGGGCTCTCGAAGGACACCAGTGTGGCCCTATTTGGCAAAAACATTGTATCCAATTACCACGGCCTGTAACGAATTGTAAACTGTTCATATTTGGACTTGTATAGCTATATTATTATTATTATGATTATGTTTGCGATGTAATTAATTGTGAGTTGTGTGGTGACGTTGTTGAAGGTGATTGTTGTTAAACACGCTTGTATAGGGTAACTTGTAATTAGAATTATTAACTGCGTTGCTGCTGTGTGGCTTGGCGAATACTGCACTACAAGACCATATGATTATTCTTATGATTATTTGCCGTCTACTTTGCAATGCCGCTGCTGCTTGTAATGCTAAACGCAAATTGTGTGTTGTGATGTTCTGTATGGAGAAGTTTAGATTGTATCTCGTTATGTTGAGAATATTGAAGATGCTTGATCAATATTTAGTACCGTCTGTCTTTTATGTGCATAAATTTGGTATCATACCTTTTACTACAGTACTGTGTATGATGTAACACTCTTGACTGCAAGGTGGGGTTGGGGCGAGGATTTTTTTTGGAATAACTTCTCTTTCTTTTATTTCACTAGCCTAGCTCTTGGTATTTGATGGCTAAACGAGCGATGGTTTCCTGCTTTATTATAATTTGTCTCTCTCTCTTCCTTGTTTGCACTCGTCTAATATGAACAGTCAAATTGTAAATGATAATTATCCAAGTGTATAATTATATTATAATGATGTATTAATGTGGTGGCTGTGTCAATATAAAATCAACCAGGAAACGAATCGTGTTATGCAGACCAGTTGTATCGCTATCCTCTATCGATTTAAAAGTATTTGGAACGAGTAGAAATATGGAAAATAAATTATTGATTTTAGACCATATAATATTTTATACTAGTTATGTATTTGTCATATGTCACAAATAGAAATATACATCACACAAAAATACACCGTTCAATATAAAGTATATTTGTTTATTTCATATGTGAAAGTATTTAAATGAGTATGCTTTGTAGTCGCAGCCTTGATGACAGCTATCTTTACTAGATCTTGGTATTCCATTAGGTTTCTAGAACGACATGTAGACTGGTTGCTGATATGACTAATATAGTTTATCTTATTATTAAAGAACAAAAACACCTGTCAGTATTGTCCCGACGAAATGTTGTTGAGATTTACAGGTATAATAATAACAAGTTGACAATTGTATGTAGCTAGTTTTTTCTAGTGTGAGATCGACGCAAAGGTTTTAAACTCTGTCTAGAACTATATTGCATGATGTAAATAATTGAAATGTATCATATACTTTATACATGATTTTGTGTAGGTGTATCTTGTGTTTGTTTTGTGTTGGTGTCTTATTGTTGATTTCTTTGATAGGGTAAGCGGTAAAGGATGGTGGTTACCTAGTAACGCAGTGATTACGGAAACAGTTCGTTCGTTGTAATACTTGTGTCATTAACGATCATTATAGTCTAGAATGTCATGTTGGTCTAGATGACGTCATGTTGGCCTAGATGACGCCATCTTGACCTATATGACGTCATATTGGCCCGGATGACGTCATATTGATCTAGATGACGGTGCTTTCTGCTTATGCTCGATGTGGGTAAACATTATTGAACTTTTTTTTAGCAATCAGCATTAATATAATTATTTTTAATACTTTTTTGTAAGCGCCTGCTCTTATAACGCTGTTTTCTTTTTGCAGTCTCGTATAGGCCATTCGTGTCAGTGTGTTAGCCAAGGATTCAGTGTGTTAGCTGATTATTTTTTTTTGCTATGAATATGATGATGATGATGATTAATATTATTAATATTATTACTATTATGATAGCTGTTTGTATGATAAATGTATATTTTAGTCGCCTATATAATCATGTTAGTTGAAATGTATAATGTAGTAAATAAGTCTTGTCTTGGTATATTATTCTTGTATGATCACTGGTGTCGATGTAGCGTTGTTGTATACTGTATTGGTTCGTCTCTCTCGCTGATGTATATCGTATAGCCTTCAAGGCATTCGGTACAAGGGTAAAACAGGTTATTTGAATTGGTTTGTTTTGTAAGAACTTGAAGTATCATGTTTTCAAATGCAGAAATATTAGTAGAAAATACTAAAGAATTAAAGATTGATACAGTAGCTTAGTAATGTTGTGCCTTTGGTATAAAAACTACACTAAGTGCAGTGGTTAAAGTGTAATGGAACGAAGTGGAACGCAGTTCCAGTAGCTCTCGTTTTTTTTAAAAATGCGTTCCTGTACCGCATCGTGTTGCAAAGTCAACCGGAACGCACTGGAACGCATTTTAACGGCAGAGAAGCTCAAACTGCTTACAGTTTATTCACCTTGCAACAGTCTTTGGCCCAGTTTTCAGCTGCAGGGGGCCCATTTTAGGAATTAGGGGGCCCCATTTTAGGAATTAGGGGCCTACCAAAGAAGGGGGTGGGCCCGAAAAATTTGGACAGTTCCTGTTGCGCTCAAGTTTCACTTTAACCACTGACTAAGTGTGATGTTGTTCTGATCCTACCATGCGTTGCTACAAATTCTGTTTCAAATACATGTACTGCATATTTGGGTAATGTGTGGGTTTTCTAAATCAGATGAAGGCGGTTGCTTAGGAAAGAAGTGATGCTAGATAAGGACGGTTGCTAGGGACCGATATAAAGAACGGTTGCTATTATACAGTAAAAATGCCACATACTCTTATATATAAGGCTCTCTTCATTCCCTAACATCTGATTCTTTTCCAACACTCGTCTGCAATTTAAAACATTCGTCCTTCTGTTGCACTCCTCGTTGCCTATAGCAAAAATCCTTCGCTATTGCTCATAACTCGCTACTCCCTAGCAATCATCTTTCTTTATCAATCGTCTTTCCATAGCAACCATCCTTCACTATCGCTGATCAACCGCTCTTATCTAAAATGAAAAATGGAATACAGAACGTGCAACTTCTATAGATTTTCTAGCTGTAAAAATGTCAAAGTAGACAATTTTTAAACCTCCATGTTCTCTTATGTATAATAATTGTAAAATTGTGGCGTATTGTGGTTATTTTCAGTTGCATTGATGTTGTATATGCGTGGCTTGCTTATAACGTCTAGTATTCAAATATTCTTCTCGTAACATTTGCGTAGTCATTGACTGAAACACAAAGTACAGCAGATGTAATTCAGTTTGTTTGAAAGTCTTTAGACTTTAGGCTGTTGTAGCAGTGATGACTGAAATCAGATTGGTCATAATGTTAAACGATAGACGCTCGGGGTAGTCCTTCAAAGAATAACGGTGTCTACATAATATTAGTGTATTAATTACAATATATAGGTGTAATTACTAAATTGTTAGTATAATTCAAGTGCCACCAATCTACCTGGTGAATGATCTAGTGTGAACTTGTGTTGATGTCTTTATGTTGATGTCTTTTCTTGGCATAAAGAGTGTCGTCGTGGACTGTGGTTGCCAACCACGGCGGCCTGAGTGTTTGCTAATTCCATTAGCGCTTATTTCTGACCGCTTATTCTTTGTATTATATCTCGATCTGTCGTTTGCTGTTCGTTGTTGTTCACTCTATTCTTTCATCGTCGTCGTCATCATCGTCTTTGTCATCGTCGTCATTATCATCATCGTCGTCGCCATAAGCGAGGGCAGGTTCTTGCTTATACCTCGTTCACACATAGAAAAGTATTTCGAATCTTCTATAGAAAGGCTAGAAAGATATCCGGACAGTGACACTGATATCTCTCTTCGGCCTGAGGTCCTGCAAGGCTACCAGGGCCAATGTGCTGCACCGGCAGGATATGACAGAGAATGTTCACTCCAAGAAATCATTTTACTATTCCTTGAAAAGAGCCATTATCAGAAATGTCTAACCCTTGCTGGTATGCAATTATTAGGAAAAACGGACCTTATATATATAGACGATGGTGGTTATTCAAAATCCAGTACCAATATTTTTGTAGAGGAGGGGCACGTTGCATAGACATCAGTTGAAAGTTGAGGTCGGTTTGGGTCGACCCGTGGGTCGGGTGGTCGAGTACGTGTTTTATAGGAAATGTTGCGGTCATGTCGGGTCTGTTCTCAGTGGGTCTGGTTGGATCAGAGAGTCCGTGGGTCGGGTTGGATCAAAGAGTCCGTGGGTCGGGTCTGTTCTAGATCTCTGTGGGTCTGGCTGGATCAGAGAGTCCGTGGGTCGCGTCTGTTCCAGATCTCAGTGGGTCATGGTCGGATCAAAGAGTCCGTGGGTCGCGTCGGGTCACACAACATGCTGGCTCGACTTGATCCGCGACAATATGGATCACTCTTGCCATTTCATTGATTTTTCACCTTCATTGATTTAAGATATCCTAGAAGTACCTAATAATTGTGTGCACTTTGATAGACAATATTCTCAAATCATTGTTAATTAATATGTATCCGAATCAATCAATAATAAAAAGTTAAAAGTAAAATACAAAATACATAGCATATAAATTTTATTTAAAATTCGACTTATATAAGTTTCAAATTATATAGGGTGACATGAAAGTTCGCTAACCGTTCACAAAATGATTTTATTAAAAAAAGGCTCGATTAATTTTAATAATTTTTGAACTGAATATAGAGGAGATGTGTAAATTATTTTCGTATAATTTTCAATGTATTATACCGCACGGTTCATTCGCACCATATTATCAAAGTCAATCGAGAGATTTT